>JAUCMT010000088.1:8954664-9004753 GCA_032357475.1 Enteromius thamalakanensis
CTTCTGCACAGAGACGGTTTTTCCGATTCCAGCGATGCCTTTAGTAAGAACAGTCTTGATCTGGTCTTTCTCCTCACTTCCTGGTCCAGGTGAGGCTCTAAAGATGTCACTGCAGTAGATTGAAGTGTCTTGTGAGTGTTGTGTTCTGGCTGTTTTCTCCATCTGTAGAACCTCATGTTCTTCATTCACTCCTTCTCTCTCTCCCTCTATAATGTAGAGCTGTGTGTAGATCCTGTTCAGGAGGCTTTCATTCTCCTGGAGTTTCATTCCCTCAAATAATCTCTCATACCTGACCTTCATTCTGGTTTTGAACTGGCATTTGACTTTCTGTAGATCATTCACTGGCTGATCATATTTATTCAGAGACACTGTAATGTTGTTCAGACAGAAGTGAGAGGTTTCTCCTCGAGAGTTGCTTCGTCCTCGATCTGCTCTGCTGAAATATCTGAAGAAGAACAGATTAAATATGAAACGAAAAACCAAAAGAATGTATACATTTAAATCTACAAACCATAAATCAGTTCAAATTACTATTACACATTTATCCTCACCTGGGGTCAAAGGAAAGCAGATAATTACTGGAATTAGAAGGATTGCGCATGAATCTGTAACTCTTCAGAGACAAACAGCTGGTATCTGCAGATGAAGATATCTTTCTCTTCCTCCTCCTCAAGATCCTGAGATAAACAGAAATCATTCTTATGCCTATTTTAAAATATCTGGTTCTATTGTATTTGGGTACACTGTGACCCTCTCATCCAGTGTAGGCACCCATTTAAGAAATGTGATGTGATCAATGTGATAAGCATAAGTTCTGGGTGGTAGCACGGCTGGTGTAAACACCAGCTTTGACTAGAGCAGCCAGGTTTAGCTCTGGTGGCCATGGAGAATGAATGCACTGTAGACATGTACAGTGATAACAGTTTATTACATTGATATTAGGGCTGAGCGGTATATATCAAACTATATATTATGGGCATCTCCTCAGTAAAGCCAGTTCTTTGATTGGCGGTAAATCTCCATCAGCTGTTTTCAAATGCAGTTTATGAACAGAGCCATAGATCACAGACAAGCTACGCGTTGAGTTTCGCGGGTGATTCAATGGCGTAGCTTGTCCGTGACCTACGGCTTTGTTCAAAAGCTGGCGTTCCTTTTTAAAACAGCTGATGGAGATTTACCGGCTTTACTGACAAGATGCGCATAATATATCGTTTGATATACATCGCCCATCCCTAATTGATATAGTGCTTTTCTAGGTATTTAAAGTGCTTTACATGAAATCTCCTCAACCTCCACCAGTGTGCAGCATCCACCTTCCCCCAGAATGCTCAGGAGGCAGTGGTGGTCAGAGGCACAGGTAATAATCTAGAAGATTGTCTAACACTTGATGGTTGCTCTGTTAGTTCTTCTTCATCAGTTAGGAACCTAGGTGTGCTGTTTGATAGCAATCTTTCATTTGAAAGCCATGTTTCTAGTATCTGTAAAAGATCTCGTCTGCATTGAGCTACTATACTGTCTCTAATATTTTGACTGAATAATGCAGCAACAGTACGGCTCCTGGACTAGACTAACAAAACATTAAAGTGCAACAACGTCACTTCTATCATCCAAAGGAACTTATCTGGGTGGGGCTGTGTTTGCAAGGCCTGGTGACAACATTGGGCAGCATGAGGTTAAACATTGATTAGCTTCAGCTCATTGTGAGTCTGTTGTTCACCAACAGCGGAAACACTCTGGTTTGTGGGTGACTCCCGTCTGCTGCTGTTGTGTGTTTTCTCTGACTGAACATGTTTAAAGAGTAAGTGACCTTCACACTGGGTTATTTCTCACCTTGTCATTGGATCATCACTAAATAAAGGAGGTTTATTGATGGATCTGTCACTCTTCAGAGACACACAGCTGTGATGAGGAGATGAAGATCTCCATGAGATCCTGAGAAACAGAGATAAATCTTCTTTAGTTCTGTCTGCTGTTTCATCTACAGTGTGAATAAACTTACTATACTTGGCGACACTTTCTTTCACTTTACTGGGTTATACCTCACCTGGGGTCAGAGGTCATTGGATCATCACTAAATAAAGGAGGTTTATTGATGGATCTGTCACTCTTCAGAGACACACAGCTGCAGTGGGAAGATGAAGCTCCACATCTCCATGATTTCCTGTGAAAATAAAATAATTATTCCTTCAGTTCTGTCTGATTCTGTCTTGTTTTCATGTATTATACAAATCATCTACAATGTGAATAAATCTTGACTCTGGGAGAGTAGATGACGGCTAACAGTACTCGTCAGGTGCAAGCTGGAGGTACAGGTAGAAGTTTAACACAGCTTTAGTTTCACTTGTTAAACACCAAATACAAGAGATTAAAGTATTAGTTCACTAGTCATTAGTCACTGATGTCACATGGACTGTTTTACTGATGTTTCTGGATCATTCCAGTTGTGGTACTGTCTTTGAATGAATAGATAGCTCTCTGATTTCATCAAACATGTATTAATTTATGTTCTGATGATGAAGGTCTTATGGGTTTGGAACGACATGAGGGCGAGTAATTAATGACAGAATTGTCATTCCTGAGTAAACTAACCCTTTTGAATGTTTCCTAACAGGGCCTACGCTTTGACAGAGCCACAGGCAGGAGTAAGACAGATATAGCCTACAATTCATTCTTACAATTAATTTAAAGCATAGGAACAATTAAAAAAATTCATGGCCACACAATCTTCCATTTCCCCCTAAAATACAAAAACAGTGAAGAACCATAAACAAACCTTTGACATTAGAGAGTGAGGTGGAGAGGATTCGGGAAGAGAATAATAAACAAGTAACGAATTACATCTGATCAGGATACAAAAACCAAGATACTGTAATCTGTTTCAATATTTTCTGGCCTTATACATCTAAATGTTTTTGTATTGTAGAGAGTGAAATCATGATCCATGATATCCAAACGCACGATAAATAACATTGTCCAAGTGTGTTCTAGTAGTCTTCACAGGTGGAATAGTGTGTCATTGATAGACGCAGTTCCTACACAACTGCAGGAAATGTATCACACTGAGCAAGCGGTTTCTGCATATTTTACTACAAAAATCTTACATATTGTGACTTTAAATTTGTGATCAACACATAAAATATAATAACTGTATGGAACAGTGTGAATGCGAACAGTGTTTCTCAAACACTGACCCAGGCCGCCACAAACACATCTTCCAAAAGACTTTGACTTTGTTGAACAAACACGAGCACTGCATAGAAAATAGTCAAATACTGTAATGCAATCTGGTGATGTTGTTCATGCTGGTCAGTAGGGATGTGACGATACGCGTATCACGTATCGTACCATTCATGGTCATTTTCCAAATCATCAAAGTGATCATTTCTATCTCCTTGTTAGTGGACACTTGAGAGAGCAGTGCACGTGCGTGTCATTATTTGTTTGGTATGCACTTGTCCACTAGCGGATCAATGTGATTTCCTGATTATCTTTAGCTGGGATGATAACGAACTTTGCGGTGTGCGTCAGCAGATTCGTTAAGGGACAGATGGATTGCAAAAAAACCTTTTATTAAAAACATTTTATATATATATATTAGTTTTTATATATTGGCATATTTTAAAAACTTTTATAAAATATAAAATGCATGTTTATTTACAACAGTTATGCCATCAACAATAAAAAGACATTTATGACATTAAAACAGCGTCATCTGCTGACGCACATCGTGTTGCGTTCGTTATCACAGGAACATCCCAGCTGAAGATAATGAGGAAATTACATCACTCCACGACAAGTGCATTCCAAATGACTAAATAATGACACGCACGTGCACTGCTCTCTCAAGTCCCCACTAGCAAAGGGATAGTGATGATCACTATGATTTGGAAAATTACCATGAATTGTATGATGCGCGAATCGTTACACCCCTAATACGGCTCATTGAATCATTTGGACATTCTCATTTGGAGTTGACAGATAATGAATTGCTTTTAAGAAAGTATTTCATTTCTTGTGACTGTGTGTGACATGAAACACTTTTATTCATTTTTATTCACGTTTATGTTGTTGTCATTTGTTTTATAAAGTGTGAAGTTGTTGGGTTATGTTTAAGCTAAAAAAAAAAAAAAAAGGCCGCTGATCGATGTTGTGTTGGTAGTAAAAAATATTGGGGAGGTAGTAAAAGGTAGTAAATTCAACTTTAGGATTCCTGCATATACCATGACATTACTTATCAGTAAGCGCAATGCCGCTCTCCCATCGCACTGCTTTAAAACTCTTTGGACTGCTCTGAACGGTAGTGTTCGCGTCTCACCCTCTGGTGGCAGTCTGCGTGAGTGTGCAGAGGTGGCAGTGAGGCGAAAGCCAGCGGGCAGGGTCTCTGCTGAGCCGGGCATCATGCTGATCCCATGGATGTCCCGTCGAGGAAACTGCCTCCTCCACGACGGTCCTCGGAAGTCCTTTTCATCACACTGTGGATGGTCCAGATATAATCCAAAGTAATTTTTTAATATTACATTTTCTTTTTACTGCAATTAATTACAAAACACACATGCACATTTTATTTTACACCAAAAAAAAGAAATTACTCTAACGAGCTCTATACATTTTCAAACATTTCACCTCATCTAATCGTCTCTCCGTTCCCAGTGCCAGCAGATTGTTGTACTCTCTTTCCAGAATTTGTCTAGCCTGTAGAAAACAACAATTCATTCAGCATTTTTACATTTAAATGGACAAGTTACTGTAAAGTCCTTTTACACGGAATGTGAACATTTGGCACAAATGTACCACAAAGTCATTCCATTAAGAAACAAGCTGCTCAGTGCAGTTTCAGCCAAGATTACATGCCCGGACCAGCTGCTGTTGCACATAAGGGTGAGAGTGGTGATGCGGTTTTAAAAAACTAAAGAAGAGGATGTTATCATTGGGAACTAAAAACAGATTTAGTCTCACCACTTATTTTCCCAAACATTGGGAAAAAGTAATTAATTGCCGGTTAGTGCCACCTAGCGTGCAGACATGAATTAGCAGAAGGCAATTGATGCACTGGGTTTGAATGTGTTTTTTTGGACATCACACTCCGTGTGAAACAGCCTTAACTGTAAAGGGTGAGTGTGTGTGTGTGGATGGATGGACACCTGAGTGTTTTGGTTGGGGATCTGCAGCAGCAGGGCCAGGCTGCTGTAGTCAAAGTTGTCATCGAGTGCTATAAGCGCCCCATGGACGCCGCTCTCTAACAAGATGTTAGCGTAGTCACGGAGACCGATGCTCTGGATCCAACGAATCACACGCTCGTTAGTCCACACCAGCACGTCTGCGTAAAATACACACACAAGTGTCACAACGTGTGTTTACATCCGTTGGAGTATTACAGGCCTAGGAGTTTTTCCAAGCAGCTTCTGCCTACCTCTTATCTCGTGCTGGCTGCTCTCTCTGCGTCTCTCCAGCTCCTTCCTGTCGTAGTTTAACTTCTTCAGGCACATGATGCCGTACTGAAGACTGGTTCTGTTGCAAATTTGATATTGTCAATTTGTTCATTTTAACAATGTATTCATATCAGATTCAATCATATCGAAAGAATGTATGGCAATACTTGGGGACCAATGGATTACTGACCTGTGAAAGCTGTCCACCATCTTTAAATGCACTCGGAGGTCTTTCTTGGTGAGATGGTCCAGCATACGTGCATCCACCAAACACTCCATGAAGTAGCTGCGGTACTGAGGTAGACCTAGACTGGGCAGCCACTCGTTCCCGATCCACTCGTGGTTCATGTCCCCGTATGCCAGTGTCTAACAATAGTTTTAAAATAGAGGTTTGCTATTTTAAAACAGCAGTAGTGATTCCCAGCATGCACATATCATTTAAACCAAAATCCTTCTTGTGATGGAAAAGCGGAGTTTCCAAGATCCATTACTCTAATCTCCAATGTCACACTATCTTTCAAATAGCATGCTAATTTTATGCTCATTTATTATTATTGTGGTGTAATCCACTGATAAGGGTAGTGAGTCATTCTGTTACTCTAGTGTTACATTAAAGGGACGGTTCACCCAAAAACTACAATTCTGTCATTAATTACTCACCCTCATGTCGACCTTTATTGATTTTCAGAACATTGTTGATGAAATAATGACTTTACTGAATAATTAGTTTTCTTTGCACCCTAATTATTATGCTTATAGCTTCATAAAATTCATGTTGAACCATTTGCATGGACTATGTTAATGTCTTTAATACCTTTCTGTACTTTAAATGTGGTACAGTAGCTGCACTGCTGTCTATGCAGGGTCAAAATATCAAAAATATCTTAATTTGTGTTCTGAAGATGAACAAGTGATTTACAGGTTTGGAATTAATGAGGCGACTAATTAACCACATTTTAATTTCTGTGTGTTTGTTATAGCTTTTAGCAAATGTATTGCATATTTTCTGTTAGAAATGAGTGTGAACTTCTCCGCACTCACCTGTGACCAGCTCCCTTCCTCTGAATCAGATTTCTGCAGAAGCACAAGAAACCGAGGGCAACTTGTGTTATGTCCTGAAAATATTATGCTGCATGTACATCAGTTAACTTTTAACTTGCGTTGCACACGATCCGTTTAAATGCTTTACACAACAGCTCACACGGTGGATGAACAAATCTAAGAAGCTATTGCTTGACTTCCTCTAATCATCTGCATGCAAACACATTACATCAGCCACAAACTACATCACATGCAGTCATGTGACACGTGAGCGTTTCTGTTCCCAACTTATGTTATGCTGATGAGGGTGAACTGTGATGATTGTATGAGGCCTTGACGGGGCTCAATGGAGAATAACGAGGCTACCTTTACACTGATTGCATTTGATTTGAATATGAGAACTTTACATCCGTTCTGCCGCCCTTTTAGCGGTTTGATTAAAAATTAGAGCCTGCTGGTTCACCCCTCTAATTGTCATAGCACTGGATGTAACAGAAGCACATATTAGTTGGTTACCGAAGCGCAAATATATTAAGACATGAAATCATTCCTCTGCCTGGTTTAGCTCTCAGTCAACATGAAACCGCATTCATGACTCATTTTTCTTCTGTAAATTCATCTTTGTGGAGGTTTTTGGATAGTCAATGACATTCTACCTTTTGTTATTGCTGTATCCTCTAACTGTTGAATAAAAAATCAATTCAGAACAAAAGCCATTAGAATTGTGCAAAGTAACATCAGGACCATGTCCTTATAAAATAAATAAGGGATGATTTCGATTTCATGTCGACTTTTATGCTCCATCCTGATGTGAAAGCAAAAAGGATTAAAAATAAAATGAAATAAAAAAAACAACCACCCTAGTTTGGTTAGAGTTAAAAAGAATGAAGTGACTGACCGTTTTGGAGGGGGCGGCAAGGGTCTCCATTTCCTCGTGGGTTACCCACACATTACCCGACGGCTATGTGGGCGCCCCCAGAGATGAATCCGACAGGAAGGGCAAGCAGTGTTAAAGAAGAAGAGCAGCAGCACTGTAAGCCAATAGTGTTACAGCATCACAGTCAGATCATTAGCAAGGCCTGCCCACAAAGGCCTGAGACAAACATGCATGCAGACAGCCCAAGCACACTGAATGCACATCAGGGTTGTGTCCCAAATGGCTCAAATAGACACCATGTATTTATGCACTATGTACTCAGCTGTGTAGTGTAAGAATTTCAATGGCTATTTTGTCATTTAGCATTGGCGTCTGATAGCCCCTCCCCCTCAGTCAGGGTGCTTGAAGTTTCCAACATTACACACTACAAAACAGCATAAAATAGTGCATAAATAAATTGGGATGCACCTAAAATGTTATTGCCTGACAAAACAGAAACTGCTGCTGAAGATGACACAACTGCTTTGAAAGTGCAAAATGAGCTGCATACACACTGTGCAATTTTTGTGTAAAAAAACCCCCCAAAAACGTGACCTCAAATGTCGGCAATGTTTTTATCCCCGATCAAAATAAGTCTTATACAATACAATTATTAAATCTGTCTCAGATAGACAGGTTTGGACAAAATTGTCCAGTGTGCATCACACTTCATGTAGCTAGTAGTTTCTGGAGATGTTTTGGGAAAGAGTGCATAAAAATTACTTTCAGAATATAAAGGAAACATCAAGTACACAAGATGCAGTTAGACCTCTGGGATGTGCTGTGAATGCGAACAAGATACCATGTTTCTCTGATCATTTCAAAACACAAACAGAACAAAATAAAGCTGTGGAGGGGTTGAAAATAGCTGATGATGACGGTCGGTTTAGTGGCTATGGTGACTGACACAGAGTTAAACAATGTGAGACTCCTAATGATGAAACCCAATGGGTGGTTTTGTTTCGTACGTTACAAATAAATGTTACTGAAAATCAACAGTTTGTTTGTGTGTGCGCGCACTCACGGTTCTAGATGTAGGGGGAGCCGAAGGGCTGGTGAGCGAGACCATCTCCTGGATAGCCAGGCGCAGTTTGAGGCGGTGCAAAGGATTGCTGATGCCAATCTCTCTCTGGATTTCAGTGTCCGACAGGGCCGACATGATAGCGCCACTTTTCACGTTGGCACGACAAGCTGCGACGTACCACGCTGGCATCCCTAGCCACAGCTTTGAACACACACATTAAACAAGCACATAAAAACATAATATTATGACTAGAACATCTGCTATTGTACATCTCCCATGTTTCACCACTAGATGACGCCTTTGCTTTAGATCTGATGAATCAAAAATCAACAGACCCATCCTGACCCACAAACAAACAAACCTGGATATTGACAAAATCACACATCTCCTCCACTTCACATTTACATTCATGCATTACAGAAAATATTCATACAACTTCCATAAACCTCTAATTAAAAAGAAAAATACTGTATGTTAACATTGTATCTTGGTAAACTGGTTTCAGTTACGGTCTCAAAAACATTGCAGCCGTGTTACTACAACTAAACACTTCAATTGCATCACTCTAGGACACACTAATCTCAGCATGCAATGTGCAACTGTTGTGCTGTTGAGTCGATACAGCTTAGCTCTTTATTTAGCTGCCATTAAAGAGTCCCGGCGCTAGCTTAACCGCGCAATAAAGAATCTGTGCTATTATATAGAAGAACCACAGAAATAATTCCCTGGCCCACCCCATTATATGGCTGGTCTCCCATATTGTACTAAAAAGGATGTAATAAAAACTATAAACTGGTTAAAGGCTAGAAGACACCATGGCATCTGATTTTAAAACAATAGGCATCATTACTTTGTTGACTTTGTAAATGGTTACAGAGAAAATGTCCATTATACACAAAATGACTAAGGATCTCATCTAACGAGCCAAGCTGATATGTTTTGTGTGTTTTGACCACTTTACACGTACTGTATATCTTGCATAGGTAAGATTTATATAGATTGTTTTAATTGCAAACAAAGAGTACTGCCCACCTCCAACCACGCGACAACTGTTGGACCGTCCCACTGAGCAAAAGGTAACCCTTTTCTTCTGGCTTCTTCCAACAACTCGTGTCTACAGAGAGAGTAGGTGACAGAGACAGAGCGAGACAGAGAGGAACACAGATAAGGAGAAAGACAGAACCAGCTTAGAGATAATCAACTGAACAGAGAGAGAGGGAAAGGGGCATGTAGAGAGAGAAAGTGAGATGCTTTATCTGCCTCTGCCAGGTTTCCTGTCCTTTAATGGCCACTATCTGTTCATCAGAGCAGCATGGAACACTAAATGCACAAGTTTCTTCTTAAAAGTTCCTTTTGTACCCACTTCTACTCTGTAATTAGCATGTAGCTTGACCAATGCTACCTTTCCAAGTAATCTCTGTACATAAGTAACACTAAAAGCCAATATAATGCTCTGTTCACATCACTCCATAATTGAATTTAGGGCCCGTCTCGTCTCTTAAACGCAGTCTGGCTGTCTGAATCAAAGACAAGGTTTTCGGAGGGATGAAACGAAGTAAAGAAACTAATGGTGTCGGTCACGCTGAACTGAAAAGTTCCAGTTTCTCAGATAAACATATCCTGACATTTCCTTGCTGCGTCCTGATCCTTGACTGTAAAACCGAGAGCTTTAGAAAACTGGAATACTGTCTTATCGAGGGGAAAACAGAAATGCCTTTTCTTTTTAACCCTCGTCTGTGTTTGTCTTGATAAATATTTGCACTTTAAGACAAGGCTGCTATCATAAACTCTCATCAGGCTTTCATGCAGACGCTTTCTACATATGTCTCCGCTGGGAAATATGTCTAGCTCTCCTCAAGGTTGCCTCTTGTTGTTTACCAACTTTACAGAGACTGAAAGGCTTGTGTCTTTAGAAACATTTCAATCTCTCTCTCTCTCTAACGTCTCAATCTCAGAGAGCACTCGTCTCCAAGGTTCTGTCAAATTCAGATATTTTGAGGCAAGGCTTTACCGTTAGTTGAACTTCTATGCAATTCTTGCTACAGAACAAACACAGGTGAGTGTTGTATGGTGTGTGGAAGTGGCTGTAAGGCAGAGACAGTGGGGTGTTCCTCTCGTAGAGAGCAGCTTCATAAACCAACCGCATGTTTGGGGTGTACGATAAGGCCACTTGAAGAAGAGTTGGGTACAGTACTGACACATGCTGCAGTGAATGATATGGTTCTGTCTGCACAATTCAAATCTCAAAACCGTGACCCCTGTCTTTCATGTCTTTCTCGCCAAAGTGGTGTTGGTGCCAGATCCGGTTCTATACAGTCTTGAGAGTTGACGAATATTACTATGTAATTTAATTAGAAATTCTAATAAGAATTCTCATTCCTAGTTTTGGAAACATATGTTAGTATTCAGTTTAATTATTTTATTTTAATGTAGCTTAGTTGAACAACTGAAGTTGGTGTTTACAACAAAACCAATGGTTTCCTGTCCTGTTTGTCCATTTAGTCAATAAATCATGGAACATAAAGTTGCATCAAAGGCACTTTTACAAACATGTTTCAGTCCTTTTTGAAATATTGTCAAAACTGCGATATTGTAAAAAAAATTATTTTCATAAGTAGTATATTTAGTATCTGAAAGAAAATGTGACTCGTCAGGGTGACTTGTGCTCAAGTAATCTGTTACTAAGGCCCCGTTTACACTAGTGCATTTTTGTAAAACAGCATTTTATTTTCCACTGGCATTTCCACTGCATTTTAGAAACAATCTCCATCTACACAACTAAAAGCACATGTCACATGACCATTTACGTAGGTATAGCTACATACTGTATGTAAGAAGCATATGTGTTGGGGGTAGGGCATTACAAGTAACCGGAGTTACATAATATTATTACTTTCCCCAAGTAACTAGTAAAGTAACACATTACTTTTTCATTTTAGAATAATATAATTTTTCAAAAAAGTAACGCCAGTGACTTTGTTTTATTGACTGACAAGTCTCCTGACCTCATGTTGGGAGAAATCAGAAATACAGAGGAACTAATACAGTGTGTGAATACAATGTAACTAAAATCACTAAATGTGAACATGCATTAATCTTCTGTTCTCTAACTGTCGAAAACAAATTTAATATTTATTAAAATTAATTAAAATAAACTCAGAATATGATGCAAACCTGCAAATATTAAACTACACAAATGTATCCCATTTTATTAACCAATGTCTTTGCTGCTGACCTTCTATGATCCAGTGCAACCATACTTACAAGCAAAAATGACTTCAAAAACGTTTGTTTTTATATTGCTGAAGAGTACTGAACTTTCTTCTCCTGTATTCTACTTTACAGATGTAACAGAATTTACTTTTTCTGACACTTTTTGGTGTGGAAGGGCTTTTACATTTGCTATGAATAAAACTTCTAATATTAAAAATGAACACTCAAGCTCTGCCCATGTTTAAAAAGTAACACGAAAGTAACACAATGCATTAATTATGCATTACAACACTGTAAACATTACTTTTAAAAGTAACTTTCCCCAACACTGTGTAGATTCCCTATTATTTAAATGTCAGATGCATCTGTGTGCTTGGAGCGGTCGATTGGGGAATCTACCAACACAGATCTATGGGTACAACGACAAGCATGATGTTATTGTTTATAATGTTGTGCGCAGCCTCAATATTGTTTTCCAAGATTTCAGTTTTGTGGGAAACGCCAGAGTGTAAACCTTAGCAAAAGTTGTGCTTTTTAAAACAAAAATGCACTAGTGTAAACAAGGCCTAAAGCCTAATAAAATGGACCACACTCTATGATGACAGTTAAAGTTTGAAGTAACATCGGGTGATTTTTCCCCCCACATTGCCACTATCATCCAACTAAGAGTTTTTTAGTCAACTGGTAGTTCAGTGGATGGAGCTGCATGTGAATGCAAAACTGCAAGCGATTGTAAGAATCTATTTTTCATACTTGAGTAACATGCACGGATAAATCATTAACAATAAGATGTTAACATGCATTTGAAAATAAATTGGGTTTACTTTTATTTCATGCCAACTAAAAGTCTGCCTATGCAAAACTATTTGCTCCTGCTTTAGGTTTAATGGTTGTCATTTTTTCCTGAACCGCCTTTGAATTGATGGAAAAAACACACATTGGAACCGAATTGAGCACCACCACAGTGTCAGTGGGGAACCGTCCTGCCGATGTGAACTTTCATGTTAGTGTGCTGTAAAGGCAATAAGGCCTTCGTGGGGGTGGTGATGATGATGTATCTCTCCTCATCTTTACGTGTTGGACTGCATATGTTCAGGTCGAATGTAATGCGTATGAGTGACTTCTTCTGAACATACTGTAGCTGGGGAGGGAGAGAAACAGTTTATGAGAGAAAACAAAATGAAAAGAAAAAAAGAGAGCCAGGAAGAAGTGAGTTGACAGTCCATAACCAGAGACGAGACCTGGTTATTGAATACAGTACACATGATGCACACACGCACGCACGCACACGTACACGAGAGGAGAAAGGCCTCGGCATGGCAGATCGAGAACAGGTTGTTATAAAGGCACACATTCTCTCTCCAGGCAGAGATGCATCCTCTATAGAACTGCAGAGGGGGAGAATCACATTTACAGTCAAATGAAAAAGAAAGGCAGAGGTGGGGGTCTCTGGATGGACAGAAAGGAAATGCGTCGGACCCCCCTGAAGATAGACACACACACTTTAGGAGCATGACGACAGACACGGACAGAGCGTTGACAGTGGAAAATGCAGCAAGTCTCGGCAACACAAACTAAACTTACCCGCTGATACAGAGTCAGATGAGGAGAAAAAGAGATAGAGAGAGAGAAAAGAAAAATAGAGAAAGCGATGGGAGACAAAATTAAATGCTTGTTATTGAGCATACTGTATGTAGACTTTAGAGAAAAAACACCTCGGCTAAGAGACGTGCATTATTGTTGTTTTTTTGCACTCTGATGTTGACCTCTTGGTCACAATTGAACAGATCTACTTGTCTTTAAAAAGTTCTTTTTTTATCATACAGCATGCAGAAAGTGTGACAGTGCAATGGAAACGATGAAGAGCCGGCTCTGTGGCGCCGCGATGGATGAGACCGACACGAGTCAAATTACATAAAACGGTCACATTCAACCATTAGCGTTAAGGCAAAGAAATGTGATATTCTTCAAGCATCGCATGACATGCTGTAAACACAACCAAGTATGCAACAAAGTCACAAGCCTGCTGTGAAAGGCACATTCTCATGTTTGACATACATTCTACAAATGGAAATCGTACATTAATTGTATATAATAATTAGTGGCATGTAGTTAACAGGCTCTATTATTATCATCGCACACAGGTATTCAAATGGGTCTTGTATAGTTAAACAAATAGAGTATAAACTACATTGACATGTTGAAATTGCATTCTTTTTCAGATTAGCTAACACAAGGCCCGAAACATACTCTACGTACACCCAGGTTTCCATCCAAGGATTAATTTTAAGTAAAAATAGGTTTAGCACATTGAAATGTTTATAGATATAGAATAAGTTTGCCACAAACTTTTAAATGCAGCAAAAAATAGTTTGGAAATAGTGTTTTTTCAGGTCTACTGTCATGGCCTAATAATTATCACAAGTTCATTAAAGCTACAGTAGCTATTTAAAATCTATTGTATAACTTGAGTACTAAGGCTTGCTATTTTAAAAATGATGCAAAAACTCCGGACAACAAGACTACGCAAAGTATTACGTAGAGTATGTTAGGCACTACAATGCATCCAGATGGGCCATATGTTTAAATATTATTTTTTAAAGAGAGGTCTGTGAAACAAAGCCACAGTATTTGTGATGTTTGTAATGTTGTGTCAGTAACATTTCCTTTTTCAAGATTGGGGCCCAGGACTGAATTAACTTTATTCAGAGGTTGTGTTGGGTGTATAGTTTGAATAAGGTTTTTAAATACTTACTTCTTTTTAAGCCTGCGATCTTTCTCTGCCTGCGTTCCCAGCTTTCCCACTGCAATATCCTGACCTAGAAGCTCAGGATCGGATACATTCCCTACTGATGGAGAAGTTCCATTAACCAATCATTTGATATCACTAGTAATTATATTTATGTTAACTCTAGACCAGTGTTTAATCAGATTAAATCAATATCGAAAAGGATTGTGTTTTCTGTGATTTACATGTATACAAAACTCCATATTTTAATGTTCTTACGTTGTCCTGGTCCCATAATGTCTTTCCCCAGTTGCCCCAGTCTGGCCTTCTCTTTCTTCCCAAACAGACGTCCAATGGAGGATTTGATGCCCTTCTTCTTTGGCTGTTTATGGAGGGAGTCTTGACTGCTGGCTACACTGCTCAGAGCACTGGCCTCTGTCTCTAATGCAGCTGTCAGGCTGGAGACAAACAAACAGATTAACAGCGGGAAAGTCAGGTTATGTTTGCACACAGGATGTGTCTGGCTGCTGTCTTTTGCCGTCTCACCGTGCGTCATTGTGCGAAGAAGCAGGCAGCGTGTGGGTCATGCGGACTTGGCGAGGTGTGGGAGGTGGCGAGGTCTCGCATTTGATGGTGGCTTTATCCTCTCGACCATCCTCATCCACCGCTGCGATCTGTCACAGAGGGAATCTGAATTAAAGGAACAGTTCACCCAAAAATTAAAGTGCTTTAATTTAAGTACTAATTTAACTCCTTTCTTATGTCACACATAAAAGAAAATACTCTGAGAAAATATTGTCTCAGTGGAACTGAACAGACTTCCTAACATTCTTTTAAATATCTAAACCAATAAATAAACCAAATGGGGTATCACAGAAACCTCAGCTAATAATACCAGATGCTAATAAAGAATAATAATCAAGTAACAAATGCTATCCGTATTTAGATTTTTAAATAAATTATTCAAAATGCGTTCCTTATATGTAAAATAATTTACCAATACTTGTACCTTAATAACAAATAATCCTTAGCATTGTTGTTTTTTAGCCTGCACAAATATCTAAAGATGTTTAAAATAACATACATGTGCTTAAGACACAACATGGTAATACTAAGGCTTGTTTGCAGAGATTTAAGTAAATCTGCCAGTTGGACAAGAAAAAAAAAATAATCTCAATGAAATATGGTATATATTATTCATTCCGTTCACCCATTTGGACTGTAGCCAGTTCAATTCAGTTCCAACTCATGAATTGGAAATGGACATTTTTTCAAATTTAGATATCCCGCCCAACCCCGTCCTCCATCCTGCCCATAAGGAAAAAAAAAACAAACACCAAATAAACCCAGCTCTTTTGTGAAGAGACCACATGTTAAGTACCTTTCTCCTGTGTTTCCGCAAGTCACTGGGCTGCAGAACAAAAAACAAAATATGTTAACAGGTTAATGGATGCTGGATAGTCATGAGGCATTCAAAGCGACGCAATGTAACTGCATAGAAATGCCCGGGAAAGCTGTAATACAGCATTTGATTGAGATACATCATACTGTGTCATTTGTGACTTAATCAGCAATGCAATTTGCATTAAAAAAGGCTTTTGTAAAGCCCCAACATTATTTTGTTCTGTCAATTAAACAAATAGGGCTATTTGCATACTGTTTACATAAAAAAATAAATACATAATAATATTTCATTTCTAGTGACGATTTACCTCCATCTACAATCAGCACTGTTAATACATTAAAACATACTTCATATGACTCCCTGTCACAGAGATACAGATGGGCTCATATACCAGTGTCATGACCCCCATGCGCTCCATGTCGCGGGCAGGGCTGCGCGGGGTGAGTTTAGGGGTGGAGTGTCCGCTGGGGGGGGAGGAGGAGGCGAGGGAAGATGCGGTGGCCGAGGCAGTGATGGAGGCTCCGGGATGGTGCATCCGAGCCAGGTTCAGCCCCTCCAGGCTCACGCTGGCCACGCGGTTCTCGATTTCCTCTGCCCTCAGTTCTGTCGACTCCTTCTCTTCCTGGATCAGCCTGGAGTAACAAGGGGAAAATAAAGAGTTTAGCACACAGTGAGTCAGAAATTACAGTGTATGCTAATGAGCTAATAGCATTTTGATTTACAACATTACTGGGGTGCTGAGCTGGCTGGGTGAAACTGTTAATAATTTTGGCAAGAGGACTTAAAACAATGCAGCTGAAACAACTAATTAGCCCTTAAATTACTACAATGGCTGGTACCGAATGAAAAGCACAACACTAAAATGAACAAAAAAACAACACTGAGCTACAAACAAAAAGCTACACTGTTCATTAGAATATTCTGGATGCTTTTTTACTGAAGGCACATATAAGTAACAATGTTTAGACTGGTTTGCAGATTCAGAGATAGTGTTTTAGAAGAACTGATATCACAGCTTTCTGTAAATCTGTCTTTTTTAATTTAGAGTAAGTGCAGGTGTCAGGTTTGGGAAGCGAGATTGTTAAACTGTTGTTTTTACAGCTGGAATATGCTGTGCCGTGCATTTTCAGATGCCAGTCCCCACCAGGTGCATGGATCCAAAGAGATAAAATGGCACGGCCCTGATGACAAGAATATTGAGTTATATGGGAAAAATAATTTTTAATAAGAAATGCATTAAGTCTGTGGAGACTCAGAGATACATACTACCTTTATGACATGGGGTTATGGTTTCAGGCACGGTTTTAGAAAGTCTTGCTTCAAGAAGAAGAAAGAACTAAAGTAATTGGCAAAGTTTAATTTTAACCTTTCTTTGAGCATAAAAGTAGCCTACTGATGCTATGGTATCTTCTCAAGAACCAGAACTTTCTCTGTATCTGTGTATCTATTTAGCAACAAGAAAAAACATGTGATAAATCAAAGCAAAAAACCAACACAAACTGTTGAATGCTCCAATTGTTCATATAAACAGAGCAAAGTTAAAGCATTTACACTCCTCAGGGAAATCAACCTACAAACTGTTTATTTAATTTCGCCTCTGCAAATCACCTTCAACATAGAAAAATGAAAAAAAAATGCAATAATGAGCTCAGAGAAATAATGAAATCTTGTGCTTTACTGGCTGAAGACTGATTGGTTGAGGGAACGCTTGAGGACACGACCGACAATGCTCAAACACAAACTGTAGTTTACTGCTGAAACGTTCGACAGCTCTTGTAGTGGATGCTTTTCGCACCTTGGATTCATATTGTAAAGCGACCATTGAGCAGGCTGCAAACAATTAAACACTGACCATTTGTCAAGCATTTAACATGTTTACAGTTTCTTGTAAGACATCCAACAGCCCAAAAGTCTTCCAGCCCAAAAGCACAAAGACCAAAGCTGGTGCTTTATCAAAAGCGGACCACAGCTGGGGGGAGAGAAATAAACCACACACAGGGGGACCATCTTTCCTCCTGTTGTAATCAAAAAACCCAGCAGACATTAGAGGCTTAGTTTTATAGCATAGTGAGCAGTATTTGTACACAGATAATCAAATAAAGTTAGGCACACATAAGGTACGTTATATGCTAGTGTGCACATTTTTTATCAGCCACTTTTTTGTTGTAGCCTTGATGACATTTACGTAAACCAAAAAATAAATAAATATATAAATAAAATCCAACTAAAGTTTCATTAAAAAAACGGCTGAAGAAAGATTCTCAGTCTATTCTGGCTTCTTCAAATATTAACCACACATTTCCACTGAATTGGACAAATTTCTAATTAGATCTCAATAAGATCTAGTTGGTCTTGCTAGTACTTGATCTAACGCTTTTGATGGCCTTAGGGCTGGAATGCATTAAATGATTTTGCCTTGATTTACAGTCTGTAATGTATTCCTGCCTTTAGCTTTAAGTGCAAGGGCTGCTGGTTCAAATCCAGTTTGGCCTTAGGATGACCAATTTGTAAAAGGACATCGACATGCAGGACACGTCCAGCCATACAGGTGATAGTGTTGTGATATTAAGGAGATATATACAGTATACTGTATGCCAATCCTAGAAATGATGGAAATCAGGAACAGCAGAAATCCACATGGACTGGATGCTTTCCATGTCCACAAGGAAACCTTTCAGTCAACTGCTCTTGTTCAAAAGCTGCTAGAGTCAGTCCTCAAGTTCTTAAGTCTCAAATCAGCCTGAACAGCCCAACTCTGAGCCCTGGCTGATATTTCTCGTCTTTCTGCAGTGCCTTTTATTGTGTTTACTTCTTTCAAAGACTTGTGTGACAGCATTCTGATTCTGAGTCTCTGTAGAGATGTGGAAATTCTAATAAATGTGACACTTAAAACATCAAAATACGAGAGAAGAGATTAGCTAGGGAGTTGAAGGTTTTATGGAATGATATGCTTCTAAGATGCAAAGGTTAGAAGTTAAATTCCTCTTACTGTATATTCTAAACAAAGCTACAAGGATATTAGTCAAGGAACTCCAACTTTTTTCTTCAACTTAGATGTCCCAGGAATAGGTTTACTACAGGTCACTCAGGATAAAAAGATCAGATCACACACCACCTTTCAAGTTAAATGCAAAAACTTGCGTATCGTTGCTAGGAGCCACATGGCAAATGATTTAAAGCTTTTTAATGGAACAATTTTTTCTATAATTGACTCAAAATATGTCCACCAACTTTACCGGTTCTGAAGCTAAACTTATAAATTATGTTTAAAAGTAAAGCTGTAAGAGTTATTCTTAATCTAGTGCTAAATGAACAACAAGAAGATAAACAAACATAGATGTTAAAATAAGTCAAATAAAAAATCACCCCTTATCACATTTCCCTTTAGTCAGGTTTCAGGCCGCATTACTACAGTGACCAGAGTAACACATGTCATTTTTTTGTTATCTAACCAGTTTATTTTCCTGCTAGGCCTGCATTTGATATCTCATTAACTTTCATTTGGACAGTCTTGAAAATTGTGTTGTCTCTGTTGTAGGACAGGTGCTAGCCTGGTTTAGATCCTACCTTTGTTGTTGTAAATGAACAGCTGTCAAACCTAATAACACTAAATAAGGTGTGCACCAAGGGTCGATCTTAAGCCCCCTGCTGTTTTATTATCACCTCTGAGGTGATATATCTAAGGAGTATAAAACTTTATACTTTACAGATGGACGACATTACAGACATTAAGCAATCTGAATGTAGCCCATCTCTCACAAACTAGCTGAGGAAGGCCTACAAAAAAGTGCTATGGTCAAAATCAGCCAACTGACCGGATCTCTTTATTGATGGCATCCAGTTGTTCTTGCAGCATCATTGCCAGAGTCTGAGCGTCAGAATGTCCTCCAGGAGACAGTAGATCCATCGAACTGAAAAGTGTCTCTCTGTCGTCGTCATCGATATCCGACATCTCCGTGTCGCTCTCGAATGGGTGGCCGCCCAGAACGCCAAGCTGCTGAGAGCGCCATTCGTGCTCTCCCAGAGACTTAGCCTGCAAGTAGATGAAAGAGAAACACAAGGAGTGAAGTTTAAGCACAAAGACCGAAAAACAGTAGGTGAAGAGATCCAACCTTCTGTTCGTCCCTAAGTAGCCCCACGCGTCCTCTCCTTGGCCTGCGGATCACCTTGGTGGAGCGATAATGGTCTGATTGTGTCTCGGCAAGAGAACCCAGAGAGAAACGCAGATCTCCTGATGCATCCAGATGAGACCTGGAATCAAGACCACAATCTGTTATATAGAATTGAGACATGTAATTTTATTTACACTGTCTGTTTGATCTCAAAGCAATGCATCCTTGGATCGCCTCCTCCAGTATGAATTCATGCAGCTAATGTTGTACTGCCAGCTACTGTATTTAAATATTCTGTTGAGGTTCAGGAACAGAGCTATTGTTTTTTTTGTAAAAAGATAGTTCTGATTTCTTCATGCTTTCCGTCTCACCGTGACAGCGTGGGCTCTGTAAGGGATCCGGCCCTCAATCGGTACTGATCCAGTTCAGATCTCAGTTTCTCGATCTCCTCCGAGAGATGAGACTACAACCGCGAAGCACATTAAAGTTTCATTTTACTCAAAATGGATAGCCAAGCATTGCATAAAAATTTGTTCCACTGAGCTAGTTTTCAGAAAATAAAACTAACAACCTTTTCCTGTATGGAGTCTTCTAACTGCTTCCTGTAGGTATCAGAGTCTTGTATTAACACGTTCTGAAAGAGAAGTAAAGGAAACAGTGTGGGTGATCAATATTACTGAAAGCCCTTGGCCATGATGGTTGGATTTTCTCTCACCTTCTCCTCAAGAGCGGCCATTCTCTCTTTCAGGTGAAGCTGTAAACGTTCATTCGACTCGGTCAAGAGTCTGTCCACAGTGTCTGACAGACGCTTGTTGTGTTCCTCATTCATCTTCTCTCTCTGTCGAGCCTGAGGTAACAAAATTTCATTGTTTGTCAACATTTTATTCACAAAATAAATACAAAACATGCATGTGTGTGGAAAATTGCTGTATCAGTAAAAAACATCAAATAAAATACTTGCATACTAGCATAGAATACTAACTATTTAACCTCACAACATTTAATTAATTCTAACAATCATTTTGTATACCCCAATGTTTGCAGTTGGGTATAAAATGGCAAGAATTCAAATGCTGCACATTTATGGTTATACTGACAACAGAAAATCTAAGTTTTGAATTCACAAAACAAATGTATTTGTACTATACACCAACAAGAAAGAACAAAGTCAAGACTTTTTGATCATTTAACTACTGTAATTTTCATAGTTAGATTATTTGAAATATAATTTAGTGTTTTTTATGCCACTTTATATGTTGTGAGAAAAATGGTCTCACAATCCAGAGCACGTAAGCCTTTTCCCATCACTTAAACTTGTTTTGATTAAGTATCAGCTACTGTTACTGTATGTGAAATTTTGACCCATATTTGAAGTGAGGTATTATTTAATGATACAAACATTACAATTTTGCTACGTGAGTGTTGCCCAGTTATCATAAGATGAAAATCAAAAGTAAAAACTGCATCTGCGTTTCTGACTGTTTAATAAAAAGCGGAGATGATGATAATCATAGTGGATTTTGCTCTCGTTATCATTCCCACACTGCATTGTGGGATATAATTTTCCATGCAGGATGCTGTTTTATACTGTTTTCATATGGTTTGTAGTTTTTAATATAACATAACCCAAAATAAGCATAATGTGATGATAACAACTTGTAAGAAAGTGTTTATTCTAATGACATAAAGAGAGGTTGACCCTGAGCAGTTCTTGGTTCTTCTCCTCCAGCTGTCCCTCCAAATGTCTCATACGTTCCTCTATACTGCCATGTCTCTCCTCCGCCTAAACAACAAACACAGACAATGCATTTTGTCAGTGGAGAAAATGTAAAGGCACAAAATAGGACAAACCAGCAGAGAAAAGACCCTTGGACCATGACTATGATGTTAGCTGGAAAATAATCTAGATTAATGAGATCGTAAGTTTGGTTTAAAAAGGGCCATCACACCACAGACATGGTTGAGCAGACAGGTAAAGAGAAAGAGCGTGTATTTCCTGAAGCTTCTGTTCTCTCCTGGGTGAACAGAACAAACTAAGTACGTCAGCAGCTCATTAAAGCGAAGAAAATCCCAGCTGAGCATCACAAGCAGCTGAAATACACCAGCAGTGAACAGACCCACAGCCAGAAAGAGTGAAGAGCAGCTTCCAGCCCCACCTTCCTCAGACTGCAGTTCATGTCCTGGAGTTGAGCTTCCATATCAGACTACCAAACCACACAATACAGAGAAATACCACACAAGGTTAATAATGAACAGTGTATCTGTCCTTGTTTCCACATGGCTTTAAGTAGGAACTGTCCCAAGTTATGAAAATGTTGGGTAAAAGAAACGCAAATTAATTATAATTAAATAATAAATATAAATTATGCTATATTATGTATGTTAATTATAAAAACGTTATAAAATAATGTTAATTGTAATATATAACCATTTATAAATAACAAATAAAAAAGAATGTCTTTTTTTAACAAGGAAATAAACAAATATAACATTTTTAAAGAATTAAATCGTATATATATAAATTATAAGTTATTTATAACCAATATAATTCTATAAAGAACTAATAAAAAAAATTTATTCTGTCAGGGACAGAATGTTAGGACAGAAAATATGATCCTAAAAAATAACAATATCTAATTAAAAAAATGTATAATGAAAGAATAATAAAAATGGTAATGCAAATATTAATTATAATTATAATTAAGATATCATTATAACTATGTAATTATATTAGTACTATGGGAAGGAATCACAAGAAATAAACAATTTTTCACAAAATTATGTAATTATTCTGTGTTGGTGAAAATTAGTCATGTACAATTTGTTAAAACATACCAGACAAAACATATGCTTATATATTTGACCATACAAATCATTCGGATCAGTACACCACATCCGTTTGACTGAGATTTAATACCGCCACGACTAAAAATGTTTACGTTTTTATGCTGATCAATGCACATGTTAAATGTGCACTAAGTGCAATGCAAGTGCAATGCCCCAACCAAACCAAGAATGTTTAGAGCAGTGCAGTGTGCAGTGGTCAGTAAGAGAAACCACCTCAAAAATGGCCCTTGATGCCTAGCCTGAATATCTGAACCCAACATGGATTGAAGTTTAACGTCTCTCTCTCTCTCTCTCTCTAAAGTACTGTTGGGCTGATTCAGTTGTGTGAATTGTTTGTTTTGATGGTTCAGTTCAGTAAATCACTTTATTTGGGTATAACATTTAGTATTATGTCATATTAAGCAAAAAAATATATATATTTAAGGATTTTAACAACACTGTTTTGCAATAAATACACAGCTAATATATGTAAGAAAGTGTGTGTGGGGTATACACTACCTTGGTGAGCGCTGCTATCCTCTGTGCTAGCTCAGCCTCGACTTCAGGCAGAGTCTCAGCTTTCCTCATGGTCTGCTGGAGCTTCTGTTCCGCCAACTCCAGCCGCTCCTGTAACTGCCTGTTCTTCTCCTCCATCTGTGGGAGGAAACACACACACACAGAGTCTGATCAGAGAGTTTACCCTCATATAGCAGGCACCATAGGATTGTCCAGCTTCCACAGCAACAAGTGGATCATCTTGGCCGTTTTCAGTCTGCCCAAATAAACAAAATTACATAACTGCCTATTTTTGCCTGTTCTTGGAACAGTTAAACTCTCAATAGATGGTGATAAATGCACGCCGAAACTTGGCATTGCCTGTGTCAATTCAATTAATTTAGACATTAAAATTTCTACAAATAGGTTTCTTTAACAGAAAAAGCTATTATCAACATTTTACTTAAATGTGTTACTAAATAAGAACAAAAATATATTATTTTGTAGAATATTCTCGCTGCTCTTTTTACATTAACAGTACCAAAATAAGACTGATATGTATCATGTAAAAATGTTAAAAGTGAAACTTTGGAAAAGGAATATTTATGGTTCACAGACAGATATGTTCAATGCACTTTTCAGTTTCAGAATATTTGTTCCTCAGCTTTTACTTTCTAAAAAGTCAAGTAAAAAGTCCCAGC
Source organism: Enteromius thamalakanensis (assembly GCA_032357475.1). Classification (NCBI taxonomy): domain Eukaryota; kingdom Metazoa; phylum Chordata; class Actinopteri; order Cypriniformes; family Cyprinidae; genus Enteromius; species Enteromius thamalakanensis. The sequence goes on from JAUCMT010000088.1 coordinate 8,978,555, forward strand.
TAAGTATTCTTTGCAAATTAAATGAATAAATGCTTATGTATTTTTAATCTGTCATCATTGGCATATAACGCAAGAAACAGATTTTACTAAGAAATTAATTTACTCATTATTAATTAACTAATTGTAAATATTTTCACAATATAAACTGCATGTGTGTGTATTTATTCTATATATACATACATAATAAATATACACAATGTAGATGCATATATAATATATTTATTTTGGATGCGATTAATTGTTTGACAGCACTACTAAAAACAAAATATAGTTGTTTCTAAAGCAATTTTTTTCACTGCTATTTGGCTCCATATCTCTGGAGAAAATTGTCATTTTGACTCCTCTCTACAAAACACTGCATTACTCAGTACATATTCATCCATACATATTTTGGCTTCTGTGCATGTATAACACAAAACCAAATACTTGAGCTGAAATGTGTTTCACTAGATGAGGAACGAACCCAAAAAAAGTTAAACAAGTCTGGCAGATAATTAATAAATACTGACATAATAATAATAAAATTCTCAAGCTAATAAATGGTTGACAAAGTCTTAATGTTGTCATGCACTTTCATTACGTCTCTGTAATAAGTTCTGTATTCACTTTTTACCCCACAGCTCTAAGCACTTTCTCAGAAATCCTGGTGCATCATTTGGCAGGATATGAAATGGTGTCACGCTGACCGTGCTATCAGCAGAAAAGTACTGTATCTTCAATTGAGATAGGAATGACTGTTTGTCCGTTGTCAAGTTCGAAACATCTGTGTGCTACGCACTCACACAATCGCAGTGCATCAAAGTAATCATGCTAAACAGAAAATGAAATCAGAGAACAAGTGGTCAGAACCTGACCTGTCTGAGGAACGCCTCCTTATTGGCCAGTTCGTTTTCCAGCTTGTCTGTGATGTCATGTAGTGAGGTGGACTCTCTCTGGGCACTGAGATAGCGCTTCTCGAGAGTCACGATCCGTTCCTCCATGTCTTCTTTCTGACACATAGCCTGTACACACAAACACACACATATATTGGCAGACTGTTTCTTAGCGTCTCTCAGACACACACTTACGATGAAACCCGAAGGTGTAATAATCAACTGTCAATCAAAAAAACAGCCCTATAATTACACACAGGCTTAAGGACAAATACGAAGCAAACACACACATTCGGACACAGGGGCACACACACACACACACACTCACTGCCCCAGGCTGCCACAACCTCACTCCATCAATAGCTGTATCTCAAATCCAACAGACATTTCCCAGAATCTGTCCTGCTAATTATCAATGTGACAAGGCCAAAACCAAAGGCAGCTGTTTCACTACCTGGTCAGTCAGTGTTGCAGCAGACTGAATTTGGTACGAAATTTGAGTTGAAAGGATGTTAACTACTGTCTAATGGGGTTTCAGACACAGCCTAATTTACAATGTAAGTGTTTTGAGACTTTACATACACTATACTGCACCTCTTTTATGTCTCTCTGGTACTTGTTGTTCATGTCTTCGCTCTTGATGAGGTCTTTTCGAGCCGTCTCCAGCTCCTGCTCCACCTCGGACACTCGGGAGGACAGCGAGGACATGCGCTCCTTCATCTGCGCCAGCTCGTAGTTCTGCTTCTCCAGCAGCTCCTGAAGCTCCACCACCTGACTGGCCTCGTCCCCCGACTCCATCGAACCGTTAGATAACCGCTGCAAGCCAAACACATACAATACACTTCCTTTTAGAGAGAAAACATGCTGTGGAATGGATACAACAGATTAAATAGGGATGTTTAAACTATTCGTTAATTCATTGAACATATCAGGTAATTATTGTTAAATAAAACCAAACCCATAAAATTATTCTTTTATTACATTAAAATAGTGCTATATTCGGGTCCCTGGTAATTCTACCGACCCAGAACACAATCTAATGCTATGGCAAAACTTCAAGCAAGGCATGCTAACTGTTCTGTATGTGTCTGCACTGACAAGAGCAGTAGATTTATGAATTTATGATTTCATAATTTTAGCCCAATAGACATCACAATCATAATAAAACATATGTTTTATAAGAGTATCTGAGGAATGAGCTGTAAAGGCACAGGACTATTCTGGGAAAGGAGGCGGGGAGCAGTTAACTCATTTGCATTTAAAGAGACAGGCACAAAAAAAAAAATGTGTTACTGCCTCCACTCAAAATAGACAGGTTCTGGGGACACAAATATTAAATATCATCAAGAAAAGGCATACTAGTTCTCCTTTTCTAAATTTCTAAAGTTCCAGGGTGTAATGTCTCTCAGCTACTTCAATCATTCATTCACTGAAACTGTCATTTAGCACAGTGCTCTTTATTTGGACTGTTGAATTCCCAGCGTGCACATTTGTGTCTGTTCAGTCTAATTGCTTTCTCAGTGTGTGAAACAGAGGCTCAGCAGATCTTCTCTCTGCCATGCCTAAAATAAAGATTTTTGTCACATATTCACACTAAATCTTGACACGTCTTATGCTGCACTAAAATTAGACATTACATCCTGTTTAATTTATGGTGCAGACACCCAGACAGAAGGGTGATAAAATCATTTGCAGAGCACACAGAATTTACTCCGTTAAAGCTGTGAAGCCATGAGAGATCGACAAGACTTCACCAGAAAATGTTTCTGAGATCGTAAATAGACGAGAACGACAAGACAAAGAATAGCCACGGTTTATTCTGGAGCAGCTGCGGGGCCCGATAATGACTCACTCTCACTTTCTTCACTCCCTCTTACTGTCTCTCTCTTTCTTTTTCTGTCTATTTGAGAGGGTCAGATACTGTATGTTTGTAACGTACAGCTGGTCTGTTGGGCCCATGTATCGGTGCCCGAGGCCCTGGATATCTATCGAGCATCATGAGAGATTAATTTGGCCAATTGAGATATACTGTCAAAGTGCCAACTTTTATCTTGTACAAGGCCACACATTCCTGCCGTCACTGTCACCATTCCAGCACAACCTAATGCCGCACACGGCACCCACCACTGACAGCTAGAGGAAGGCGGCTCTCCTCTCGCCCTGTTATCCTTTTATCAGGAGTGTGAGGAAAGATGCTGCTACGACTGGTTTAACAGCACATTAAATGTGATTTAGACTCTCAGTCTGACAGGATGAGTCATGTGTATGGAGAAGGTTTACGGATTTTATTTTACACATCTGCATTCAAAACTATTTCAAGTAGTTTCTTTCTTCTCCTGATTTTGATTGAACATTAAAATAAATCACTTCTTGTCACAGATTCTGTAAAGTTATTGATGCATTGACTGAAATCGACAGTAAATTCAGCCTTGCATACTAGATATACATTCTAACAAAAATCTTTCCGACCCAAACTTTTGAATGTTAGTGTTCACATAACAAAATCTGAGTGTATGGAGATCATAAACCACTCTGAGGGAGTTTAGAGCTTGAACCCACCTTGCCATGGACTTTCTGAGCATCTGTTCCTTCCAACAAATCCTCGGCCCCGTCTCCTGACGCCACCTTCCTCTGAATGTGGGCATTCTGCTCTCTTAAAGCCACAATCTGCAAAAGCACAATATAGATTGAACGTCAAATAAAATCCAGCAATACTGAAATCAGTTTTTGTTTGACAGGACACTTTATGCTAAATAATATACCAAACAGTAAAAACATAATAGAAGCATTTATATCCATGACTTAGAGGTTACTGGTCCTATAGTGATATTTACAAGCAACATCAAATATTACTGTCCTGATACTGTTTGTATCACTTGGAAGCAACAAACATTTCCAATGTCATTCAAACTTGTTTGACTTGTGTTTTGAGTGTTTGTTGAAGTTTTGATAGGCAGACCAAATCATATATTTCCTGGACTCGGTGTGCATGTTTTTCTAGAGTAACTTTTGTATGACGTTCATACATAATTCTTTTGAAACTGCAAGCATACAGAAAAAAACTGCATCATAAATCAAACTTAGACAGGTTTGTTTCATACATGTAGCATAGCAGCAGCAAGCACGGTCACTTTTCCATCAGTTATTAATTGCAAATGTTCAATATCAAGGGCACGCTGTACTGTAGCTCTCCTTCTGACATGAATTATTGAAGAGCAGCAGGAATGTTGAAAATAGGCAGCTTTAACTGATCATTTAACAACCGGCCTCAACAGTTTGTTACAGCTGCCAGCACCAACTATAATGGATCTTCAAAGTATAGAAGTCTTAAAGGCACAGCAGCACCATAAAACAGTCTGTTTGATTATTAGAGAAAGAAAGAAGCGGGAAATGATTATGAAATACCAAATTATGCCTTTTTTGATTTATTTTTCTGTAGGGATTTCACATGGCAGTGTCACAAGACTATAAGTATTAAATGTCAGAGATGGAATTAACATTCTTAAGTGGCCTCACAGGATTTCATAAGTCAGTTATAGAAGTTATGGTAAACGTATGCACTTTTAAAATATTGTAAAGCACAACATAATTGCATTGTGATGATCACATGAGAAGTGACAAGCGACAGCTTCGCAATATGTCAATTACATCAAGCGTAAATGTGATACGTTCTTAAGTGTGTGAAGGAGAGTTGGCAAGAGTCAATAATTTTAAAAAAGCATAACACTTAAGTACAGGGACCTATTCTCACTATGAACTTAGTATGCTTATTTTTAACATATTTTCTTACACCCACACTTATTGTTCAGAACACATGGATTCATCCACTGGTGTGGTATCAGTCCGATCTCATTAGAAAACTTAACAGTTTTACAAGGTGCAGGTTTTGTATGAATTTATATGATCCAATTATTGTGGAAATATACTATTTTTAAAACAGTAAATATTTAGGTCCACCATTAATCCCACAACTAGTGGGTCACAAACAGATGAAAAACAAACTATTGTGTGTAAACCTGCCATTTCTTTGTAATTGTTTCCAAATTTACTGACAATTTATGAATAAAAATAGTTTGAAAGGAAATTCTATAACTAGAAAAAAAAAGGTTTTGGAAAAAAAAAATGGTTATACTATGGTAGTCATATATACCACAGTAATCAAATTGGTAGCAATGGTTTAAATAAAAACACTGAAATTGTGATACTTTTTTATTACACTGACCGCCACTATATCTTCCACTATAATGCAATTTATGAAATGCTGTATATCTGGACCAGCACAAAACTGCCACGGCCCAATAAATGTAAAACTGCAGCGCATACAAATATAGCAGCAGAAGATGCTGACCGTGGCCGCTGGCATATGCTCCCTAATAAAACAACCTAGTATTCTTTAAGGAGCATCTCTAAAGCAGGTTATCTGACTGATGAGCCTGTCACACACACATTGTGTTCTCTCCAGGCTAAAGGGCATTGGGAGATTATTCCACACACCCATGTCGAGACGCACTGTCCACTGTGATTTCAGAGGAAGAAGGATAGATGGATGATATAAGGAAGACATCCGCCTCCCTTTGTTTGGTTTATCGCCGCTCGCCACGCATTCCTTTAATGAGGCGGTAATTAAGGGGCTTCGTGCTTTTGAAGGCTCAAAAAGGGAATTGTCTGCCATTTTTCGAGGCCTGAAGATCAAACAGTCCCCGCACCTTCTGACTCCACAAAGAGCCGGAATATTGAGTCAACCTGCAATTGAAGGTAAATGAGAAGTGGAGGCCCAATGAAAGTGAGCATGTCCGCTTTGATGTCGTTCATTTGGCCTCATCAAAGCTGAGCACGTACGAGCCCGGCTGTGCCTGAAATGCAGGTTTGTTTCAAACAGGAGACGACTACTTCAGAGAAACCTGATTTATCTTTGCGACTCGCCTGAATGTGTCGTGTTTAACAACCCTGAGATATTAATGTACACTTGAAATGGAAATGGTTCAGTTATACACAAGTAAAAAATACTGAGAACGCTACAATTTGTGAACGATTGCCTTTAAGTATTCTAAAAGCTTTATAAAAATTAAGGTTGAACCGCTGATGTCACATGGACTATTTTAACCATGCCCTTACTACTGTTCTGGGCCTTAAAAGTGTTGGTTGCAGTGCTGTCTATTTATAAATAAATAGCTGTCGGATTTCATCTTAATTTGCGTTTAAACAAATTAAACAGAATTAAATTTTTTGGTGGAAAACTATTTCTTTAATAAAATGTTTTTCTTTATATACTGTTTAGAGGTAGTTTTAAAAGTTCAACTTTTAATTTCTACATTTCAGACACTGCTTACACAGACAAAATAGTTGTTAAATAATCTTAAGCACGCACTTAGCTTTAATAAATTTAGTGTGACATCTGTGCTTCTCCAGTCTGGGAAAGCTCCAGCCGCCGCTTTTTTCTGAACATTCAACTTTCTCAAAGCAAATCTCACTCACTTAGTTGGTGAGACGCAAGAATCTTCTCATCAATATGCTGTCGGTTTATATTTTTGCAGTCTTTACATACAGTATGATTTATTTAAGATGTTATTTCAAATATACCCCATCAACCTCTTCATCTTTATTTATCTGAAAACCTGAAGGAAACCCTATTTATCAGACCTGAAGAGACCGGATGAGTGTCAACTCAAAATTAGAGATATTATAACAGACAGCAGATCTCTCAGTGCGTTACACACTGACATTTAATACCTCTTAAAGAGGAAAAAAAGTTCCTTGGCTCTTGTTGAGAAGTTTGAAGCTCTTTCAGCTAGAACAGCACCATCTGGACTGCCAGTACTAGAATAAACACTAAAATACACAATGCACTATTTGCTCTGTTGAATTTCACACTAATCAGATCAAGCAAAAACAACACACCATAGCAACAAGTAAACATACAGTATAGCATGATTATTAATTATAATTAACTCCATTTGGATGCAGACGCATTTGTGCCTCACCTCCTGATTGGCTGCGGCCAACTCCTCCTCCAATGCAGAGACCCTCTCTAGTGACACACGCAATCTCTCCCGTACCTTAATGAAACAAACAAAAAAATGATATCACTCACATAGTCCTTGCGACCTGTTTGATCACTGGAATCATTTCAGTGGGTTCGCTCCATCACTTGACAGTCACTGGTCACTAAAACTGTGGTCCCATGAATCATAAGCAATTTCCTGCCATCTGTAACCTAACGCCTTATAAATGACACTGTCTGCAGAAGGCCGCAGAATGGATTACAGCTGGATGAACCGCCACACAAGGGCTTGATCCATAAATAAAACACCACTGCATGAAGGAAAGGAGATGTGGGACAGTGGGTTGCGGTGTACTTCCAACCTGACAGTCCAAAAACCAGGCTAAATCATATTATTTTGGTTACTAAGAGTCAGCCTATTTGCATTACATGGATTAAACATCAACAGGTCTGTGGTACGTTTGATTTTTCACATATGAATTTATACTAGCAGTTTCTATCTTTGCAACGCCCTTAGAATTTAACAATAACAGGAACCTCATCAGTTGTTGATCTCAGGGTTTACCTTCTCATCCAGTGCTTTGTGATGCTCAAAGAGGGACTTGAGGGCTTTGAGGACCTCCACTTCACTGGAGACCCCAGAAGGAGACTGGGCTTGTCGTTTCACCACCGTCATGCGCAGGGAACGCTCATGCCTGGAAACCAAACACTCCAAATGTTCCAACAGCAGCTGTGGAACATACAAAAATCGTTCATTACTATTATAAACGTTAGAATTAAACCAAATAGAGAATGGAAACTAAAACCAATATTAATACTAGTTTAAAAGCTGAAATCTTGTCTTTATGTTTAACTTGATTAAGTAATAAAAGCAGAAATTAACAAATTAAGATAAAAATGAAATCTAAAAATGCTAAATCTAAACGATAGCTAAAAATAAAACTAATATTAATTCTAAACCTCATTAATTCTAAAATTTAAAGCTCAAACTGAAATAAATTCTAAAAGAATTCATTCAAAATTCCAAATTTACTAATTATACTGAACAAAAATCAAAATTAAAATTACAACTAAATATAAAAACAAATTTAAAACTAAAGCTAAAGATAAAGAATAATCTAAAACGAATGTATATAAAAGACTACAGCTAAATCTCATATTTAATTCCAAAACTGTATTAAAATCTGAAACTAAAACGGAAATGAAATCTAAATTCTGTAGTTAATCTACACATGAGGTCAGGTTTTTTATCTTATGTCACTAAACCCTCAAGCATATTCTTCACATGAAAATGAAAGGCATGTGCTTAACGCACCATTTTGCCTTTACTCATTCTACAAGGGAACCCTTTCAGATGGATAACAACATTACACACAAGAAAAGCCATTACATTACTTGAAACAATAAAGCAGACAACAAATTGAAACCCCCTGGATCTGGCGCAAAGCAGATTATGTTAATGTGGTTACTCTCTGCTCTTGAACATGCCATAAATAATCAATTCGGCCTCAAAGTCCCAAGGACAGCATGGAGATAGAAAGAGAACGTCTGGCTTTAGATGAGTGGAGTGGACTAGATGCATTAGATGACTGTGGATGGCGTTGTTTTGAGAACCTGCTCGGGATAATGCTGAAGCCGGATGCAGGATATCTTAGCTTCTCGATATCTTAGACTTCCAACCATGAAAGTCCTTGATGCTCAGAAGCTCAACAGCATGTGACTAAATATAATAATAACTAAAAACTTCACTGACTTTCAAAAGCTTGAGTTCAGTCATTTTTAGAAATTAATATTTTTATTCAGAAAAGATGTGTTAGTGATAGTGAAAGTACAGTTCCAAAAGATTCCTGTTTTGAATATGCTGTTCTTTTTAACTTTTTATTCATCAAAGAATCCTGCAAAAAGTATCAAAATGCTTCCAACATTAAAATAAGAATGATTTCTGAAGGATCCTGTGACACTGTAGACTGAAGTAATGGCTAATGAAAATTCAGCTTGGCATGGCAAGAATAAATAATATTTAAAAGTATAATAAAAATAGAAAATCACCACACACACACACACAAAAATCTGATTCCAAGAATGCATGGCAATGTATTATAAGCTAAATCTAAATGAAATAAAAATAGTTACTACATACTCAAAAACTAAAATTAAATATAAAACATATAGGCTAAATAAAAATTATACTAAAACTAAGCTTATGCTTATGCTAATACTTAATCTAAAAATCTATTTATAACTAAAACTAAAGTTAAAAGCTAAAACTAAAAGCTTACTCTTAAAAGTAAAAACTGAACTAAAACTTTTTTTTTTTTTTAATTTTCAGAACAAAAACAATAACTTAAGGAATATTTAGCATGCTTCATTTCGGCAAGTTTGCTCTAAGTAGGAAGTTGAACTTCAAGTGGAGTCTCCAAGTATGTAGCTGGAAATTCAGACTTCTCCAGCTGAATGTTAGGAAGCATTAGGGCTGCAGCAGCACATGTACCTGCCTGAGGGCTGTACTGTAGCAGTGCTACTCTAGAGACCTATAGAGAAGCTGACCTTTCTATTTCTGCTCAGTTCCTTGCTCCCTCATTCATAACCCTCAGTCTATGCCAGCCTCTGTCTTTCCCAGCGCCAGCTCAGCACTAAACCCACCCAATAGCCGGATGATGCAGGTTAGGTTTCTCTCTCTCCCTCTGATTGCGTCTGTTTTGGTGGATCAGATTCACACCGATGTCTTCAGTAGACACAGCCATTAGCTAATACACGAATCTCAGAATTGATCTTGAATCAATACATGTACAGTAACATTATGTGTCATTTTACATAAAGTCCGTCCAGTACATTTCTATCTACACGCTTCATTTTTTCATACTGAAATCAGTGTCCTTACTACATTTCTGGATCCAGGAGCATTGCAGTATCGTTGCTGTCTGTGCAGGGTCAGACAACTCTCAAATTCCATCAGAAATATCCTAATTTGTGTTCTGAAGATGAACAAAGGTCATGAGGGTGAGTAATTAATGAGAGATTTTCATGTGAAGTAACACATTTTAAAGTTTTAAAGTTTTAAAAGTTTAAAAGGATTGTATTATCATACTGAATTCAGTGCCAATAATTTTTTTTCTTTATAAGTGCTTTATCTTTTTACAGTAAGCATTGTCTATAATAATAATTATGCAGTCTCAAATCAAAACATGCTGAAAAAAGCATGCAAAAAAGTGCATCTTGAGGATTTTTTTAAATGTATTTTGAAGTGTATTCAAGCTCTTTGTTACGTCTCATTTATACTATCCCCTATTACTTGATCGCAGTCGTACTAAGCAATATGTACTTTACATACTGCATTATCAGGGCCTAATATATTTATATGCTGGTACGCAAACTGGGACGCGGTCTCAAGATTTATAAGATGTGACCTTTTCCATAATGACAGATGCATTGCAGTCTCTGTAGACCAGCTTTGGGTTAAATACCTCACTCACGGTCACATTAGCTGGTCCCTGTTTAAGATTAGAAACTCTGCTAGAAATACTGCTCCCAGAGTCTGTTGCTAATCTCACTCGACCTCTCCTCTTTCTCATACCACTACGCCCCTTATCCTACTCGATCTATGCTTCCCTCTGGTTTTTAATACCCTCCAATATCCTCAATTCCATAATTGACTCTTCAAACGTTTGGCTGCGGCTAAGTAACGTAAGTAATGAATTGAATTGCTGTGTGGAGGCTAGCGTGCCGTGCTGCATTAGCACGGTGACTCACTGAGGGGTGCAGGAAAAGAATGGAGGTGAAAATGAAGCTGAAGACGTGAGAATGACTACTTTCTTGTGAAATGGAAGTGATAGCCAAAGTGCTGGGTCTTGTCAGACGATTTGGCAGCTTCTCTGCATTCAATGAAAATACTTGGTGACAATTTTATTGAAAAACGCCAGCCTGTTATCTCACCGCTACGAGGATAAAGGTATCGCTCATCTCATCACAATAAAGTCTGCATGAAAGGTATTGCAGGGAATATCGAAGTATGCATCTCAACACATTCTTTGGAGTGACTACAAAAATCCCGACTCCCAACAACACATCATGAATTGATGCATGAGTCATTGGGTGGGCATCTGGTAAATTTTGGTTTTTTTTGTAAGCAAGTACAACTTGGTTGACAGTTGAGGAGCACAATCTGTTCTTTGAAGTCCCTGAAAGACACAGTGTGCAAACTCACTCTGGTGTTGTTCCTCTCGGCCTTCAGCTCTGAAATCTCCTCCTCCTTCTCCAGCAGCTGTTCCCTGCAGGCGTTCAACTCTTTCGTCAGGGCGGCAAACTCCTGCAGGACACCAAACAGACATTTTAACATTACATGCACTGACTGTAGGGACGCAGGTTTGCTAAAGGACAAAACATCCTTATCAAACATACAGTACCTGAAACATCTAACTATGGCCTTCAAGGTTTAACGGAGACTTCTAGGCAAGTGTGAGATAAACCCTTTGTCTGTATGTACTTTAATGCACATTTTGACACATCAAAAAAACAATGTGTCAAAAAAACATCAAAAATTTAGTGTAAACACCAAATTTGAATAAAAGTCCCTACATTTGCACAAATAATTCTTTTTTGACTTGGTTAATGCAAATATTGAGACATGGAAACTCATTTGCTGAATGTATTCCTTCATGCGCATCAATAACGTTATGTGGTTTTGCGCAACGGGATGGCAAAACCTAACCAGCAGACCGATCTAGTTCCTGAGTCTGAAATGTTATTTTGGTCATTTTGAAGTTCACGAGCAAAGCCTGGCAAAGTATTTCTGTATAATTGCCTCCCAGAACTTACACGACTGTGTTCCCAAACACCAGACATCCACCTACGAAAGCAATTACCTCATTTATTTCGTTTTGTCCGCTCTCTCTGAGGCACAAGTAACTTCTTATATATTAAAAATATTATATTCAGTGGTTTCTCCTACTTTTCTTAGTGATAATTTGGTGCCAATTTACCAGAAAGGGACAATTTCGACTCCATTGAATGGAAATGGTGTTTATTGGCAAATGTTTTAAGTGATATTCCAATATTCGCAAATTTGAATGGAAACCCAGCAACAGGAACAGACTTTCCTGCCCTGCCAACAGTGATTAAGAAGTCATATAAAATAATATACAGGTATTGTTTTAACCAGCGGCAGTCCTCCAAGAGCAAAGCTGCCAACTGCTGTTGTAGAAACTGTGTTGTTCTCAGAGTTGCCGTCATAAGTAAAAGCACTACAAGTAATTGTGGAGCATTAAGAAGTAATACAATCAGTATCTACAAAAAGACCAGAATTTGGGAACAGCCATTAATTTTTGTGGCCCAGAAATGGTCAGCGAATGCCACAGCTGGAGAGAAATGACAATAATATAGACGTTTTCACTTCCAGGAAAGCAAAATCCCAAATTAGTAAAAGGTACAGATTCAATGTACTTGTGGTAATCTGAATTCAGTGCTAGTAAGAGGATTTCAGGAATGGCAGGAATGGGGTTGGGAATTGACTAAGGCTTGTTTATGGAGTATGACGCAAGTAGTGATGCAATTGTTTTTATATGGTACACTTAGGTGCCTTAATAAGCAGATGTGAAAAACATCCCTGCAAACCTGTAACCTCAACTAAAACTTTGGTAAGCGTTTGATAATGAGCACAATGAATCATCCCAGTTACAGGCAAAAGTAAAAAAAGACAATGAGCACACCTGAGTCAAATTATACAGTTATGACCAGGATTGTTATATACCATGACACTAAGTGACATAAATATATACAGTGACAGTAGCCTCCACCTCTTTCTCTCAACTACGTCTGAGTGGGCTAAAATGTGCTCACTTCATGAATCTAATGGCCATCAAAATGCATATGATGGATGGGGGTTCAGCCAGAATATAAAGAAAACTGTTACATCTTCATAAATCTTTCTGGCAGTTGAATGAAGGCAAGGTTTAGGGGTGTTATTTCAATTGGCAAGAGTTTAAATCAATCGCCGATTGATAAACATGAACTTGGTGGATGATGACAAGCCCCTCTCGTTACTATCAGACAGGAGGGATTGGGATCATGCAAAGGTAGATGTCTAGGACAATATCACTCTGGGGTATTGATCTAAGCTTGTCCTCTGCTGCAAGACTCCTCTGATAATTGAAAAGGACTCCTTCCAGCTGGCCATCATAGAGCCCAGTAAAAGTCTTGTGGTCGCTGGCAAGCTTTCATAAAATACTGTAGCTGTCCTATATGTACCACGACCTCTTGCTGTGATGGTATTGATGTTATATGGTGTTACTGTAAGACAGACATGAACATATGTGTGTGAGCAAACATGTATCCAGGCTTTACAGTATGCAGCTTTTCAAAAGGGATTTGCTGGAGGCAATCATCAAAGTACAAATAGGCCAAGACCACAGATTTCATCTTGGAAAGCTTTAAGACTCATTGCTGTGAACATACGCACCAGCGCACACATACTACAGATAAACACGGCCTTACAGCTCAACCAGCTCTACATGGGCCGGAATTACAATCAGCTGTGATCAAAACTCCCTTCTAGCAGCTCTGCCTCTGAAACAAACCTCCCTGAAGTGTTTGCTGAAGTCAAAGGTCAGCAGTCAAACTCGCTGTGCAGGATCCTATGCTTATGCCCTTAGGTGGTAAATGTGGGCATTGGCTCAACATCTGAAAAACTTATTTGTTCTGTGAAGGTTCCTCTAGTGTGATGAGCAAGTACTCATAAGAGTTTAAAACTTGAGAATCTACCATGTTACTGGTCCTGTGTAAAAACTGAATTAATGACTAAATATGGGATTTTCACACTACATAATTCAGGTTCACTTTAAATCCTTCGATAACACAATCTGAGATTGTCTGGGGATCATAAATTAAGCTAAGTGTGAAGTTCTTAACAAGGGTCAACTCTGGGTCAAGATGTAACAAGACGTTTACCTGGAATTAAATATAGTGTGAAAAGCCTGAAATAGATTTTGGGCCACCAACAATGTTGTGCAGAGCCACAAATAAGAAAAAAATCACACAGCAAACCATTTCTTCTTGAACATCACAACTGTTTCTCCTAGTCATGAGATTAAATGGAGAAATTTTCTTAAGATATCAAAGTCTGCAATTCAAGTCTAATATTTAAGCTCCAGCATTTCTCACATTTTTTTTACAACCAAAATAGTCTCTGCCATGCTTCTGTATGTAAAATTTTAGAAGAAACATCTGAGATAAGATAGACAGTTAAACAATATATAATTGAACTCAATTACATTACTTGACGAGGAACCTCCTAAGAAAATACATTCAGAACTTTTCATCAGGGAAGCAACTAAATCCCAGCCAGTTAGACTATACTTAGGACCAGATTTACTAAAAATATGCTAATTTTAAATAATAATTAAACAATGAATACTGATTTACATAATGCAAGATCAGCACAAATGAGCAATTATCAGAGTCATGTCAAGTGCAAATTGGGTTAGGACACTTTTTTAGTTTGTTAATACTGGTGCATATACTAAGAAATTGGCTACTGCAAACATTGTAAAAATTCCTACAAATGCATATGCAACAAGGTCAGCCGAAAAAAATAACTGTCCACAGTTTCATTGCTACTTTTCACTGTGTATCTTTAGTAAATCTTGAGAATTTACTTTGTTTGACAGTAGGGTTTGCACCGACGCAAGCCGTTAAATAAATCTGGCCCTTGATGTTTTATATTCAGCTACTTTACATGACTTTTTTTAAGACCGACAATATAAGCTACAGTATACTATGCCAAAACCAGAATCCAAGTGATTTTTAAATTGTCTAACTGTGTGATGGTTTTAGCAGACACGGCTGGTTATGACAGGTTAACATGAAGCAGGTGAACTTTTGCACTGTGCCTTGGTTGGTCATGACAGTTGACTTGTTTGGTTAATGAGGACAGAGAAATGTCATAATTCATCTCTAAAGAGTGTTATGAGAAGCAGCCAGTAGGGATTCAGCCAGCCTGAGGTCTTTGGCTCCAGACTACCTCACAAAAAGCAACGACTACAAATCTCACCATAGTCCTCCATTACACCAACAGAACGAGGGCCCAGAGGACCGCTGCTGGCAGATGCCCATAATAGGCATGTTGACGACACCACCGTCTAGCAGAAGTCAGTCGGTTCAGTTTGGCACACACGTCACTGTGGATGAGTTAGCAAAGCGCTAATTAAAAAGTGTTGATTAGAGAGGTGGTGGTGCAGAGGTGTTAGTCTAAGGGGAGAGACAGGCATAATTACAACATGTTCTACAACGCTTCAAACAACGGCGAGTGAAAAACTGGAGAGACTTGTTAAAATGTTCAAAGGAAGGTGTCAAAGTCAATTTTTACCCAGTTTTTTAAAAGATATGTTAAAAATGTTTCTTTCTTAAAACAACAACACACACAGTATGACTCATATAAATCCCATTAATATCTCCTTAAACGTTGTAATATAAATGAGAGATATAAATGGTAGCTTCTCACATCCCAAGGTGTTACCATGACAAACTAGCACATGCTAAGCTCTATATAAGCTTTGTTTTACAGGTGAGCATCTGATAGAGGCACAGAAAACACTGAAGATCAAAACACAAATCTGTCACTATTTATTCATCTTCAATTTCAACCTATTATTAAGGTCATTTCAACCCCAATCCCATATAACTTACTTTCTTTCATGAATACAAAAAAGAGACATTTTGAACAATATTTAGCTGCCCATTTGGTAAAAAAAGTTTCTGTAAAGCTCTATAAAAGACTAAAACCCAAAAAAAGTGCCCCATATGACTTGTGCATGCCATTCCAGGTGTTCAGAAAAGGTGTCCAGGTTTACGATGGCTTTTTGAGAGAAACTGATATAAGTTTAGACATTTAAGCCAACCGTAACTCTCAAATGTCATTTGCAAATATTCAAATATGTTGTGTAAAGACATCAACGATACAAGCTATACTGAATCTCATGTTTGATTTAAGTAATTTGAATATGCAGAAGTGAGAATTTGAGAATCTTGGCAGTAGTGAATTACTCTGTTCCTCACAGAAAAACTATAAGTCTGTAAGGCACATGGACTTTTTTATTAATCGATATTGGAGCTTGACAGTCCCTGTTCACTGCAAGTTTCAGCTGCACAGAAAAGAACAGCTTGAACTGTCGAGTTTTTCTACTTTGTGTGTTTTGTGTGTTTCAGATTGGACCAACATGATGGCGAACAATTCCTTTAACTCCGTTTCGTATAATCTAAAAAGGCACCAAAACTGGCAATCTCACTTTGACAGCAGTGTGAAGTCTGAATGACCACAAAGACCACCCTATTTGAAAGGCAGATGCAAGCACTGCATCGTGGAACCAGACCAAACCTGGTCCTCCCCAAGGAAACAGCACTACAGTTTCAAGTGTTTGACAAAGCCTACCAAGAAACGTCTTGAAAACTGCCAAACGGTTGGTGTGAAAGCACATGTCATTCATTCTATTTGGACTCACTCAAAACACTCTTTTTCAGCTGGATAAGACACACTCCTGGGAGCGACAGGCTGTTTAAAGAGTGAAATGGATGAAAGACTGCGTAGGGTATGCACCTTAAAAACTCAAAATGAGTTTAAATCAAAGGCCTGTGTATAGTGATAACCTTCAAATTCACCTGCGGCTCTTGAGAAACACTCATTTAAAGTGGCATGACAAAGCATTCCCATAGTGCAACGCGATAACTAATGAAATAAAATGAAACTGGGAGCAACGCTTCATCATAAACAAATAAAAAACTCCACTACTAAGACAGAACAGCTACATGGATGATATACAACCACAGTCCCATTAAATTCCAGACTGAGGATGTTCTGCGTTTGATGAATCTTTAATGGAGGCAGTAAAGCTTTATTTACAGAATGTCCCATGGGGCACATGCAAGCTCAGATGCATCGGAGTTCCTGTCTTTCTCTACTGTATGTTGCACGCAAGGCTTTTGAACTAGTCCTTTAGTTGTACAGTAACAGTAGGATTGTCAAATTTATGATGCAGTAGTTTAATAAACTAATATTTAAAAAAATAATGCATGTAGAACTGGTACAATAGCTGGTCGATTCGTAATGACTACAAATGATTCTTAATATTAATTAAGAATGAAGACTACCAGTTAAATACTACCAGCTACCAGCAATAAAGCTCTTATACTGTATGTGTGCTGTTTTAGATTTCCCATAAAGCTCAAGAAGCCCTTAAACAATGCCCATTTGACCTAAAGAAAATAAATACGCTTACATCATCTTACAATCTTTATAGCCTGAATGTATCTGTAAAAAACATAATCACCTTACAGTCTGCAATGGCATTAAGCTGCTTTAAATTGCAAACATGTTTGGAGCCAGTCAGTCCTGACTGACTCCAGGTCACTAAAGCATCTAACCGAGGCTAACCAATGACATTGGAACGAGAAGGAAAGGGTCTATATTACCATCGGTACTCTGCACATCTCATTTCCCTCCTTTAAATATTGAAGAAGGTCATATATAAAGCTACCACCATCTTTTCAAGAAGCAAACCTTTTTTCTCTGAAAGCTGTTTACAGAAACAGGTCAGCATCTATACAGGGATACACACATGGATCATTGTAAAAACCCTTGCTTTCTCTACAAATGAAATTGTCATCTCCAGAAAAAAATCGAAATATTAAGAAAATGGCCTTTAAAGTTGTTCAAATGAAGTCCTTAGCAATGCATATTACTAATGAAAAATTACATTTCGAAATATTTATGGAAGGAAATTTACAAAATATCTTCATGAAACATTATTTTTACTCAATATCCACATTTTTGGGCATACAGGCATTACATTGTATCGTTGGCTATTGCTACAAATATACCTGTGCTGCTTATGACTAGTTCTGTGTTCGAGGGTCACACACACACACACACACACACACACACACACACAAAGCTGTTAACATAAATTCTATTTCTAATTTAAAACACTATGAGAACTCAAAGTATAACTGATAATGCCATTAATGCCAGTCCTGATAGAAACTATACATATTCATAAACAGTTTACTGTTTAATTACACAAGCACGCAGCTATGAGAGTAAAAGTCAACTTTGAATTAACACTCTAATCATTTATTTTAATTGCCTGAAAAATCGAATCTTGATTCCTCTCAATCCAAGGCAATTTGTAACGCAGTCCTTTGGCAGACTTAGTCTCACTCATCCTGTATAAAGCATCTCTCTGTTTAAGACTAAACCTGTATAAATCCATCAGTAGCTCAGAGCCATGTCCCAGACCCACTCCAGCACTGTCCCATATGTCTGTATGTGCTCCTGGGGGACCGCTGGCCTTGATTTACTCTGACTTTTGGGTGCACACCTGAGAGGGGTTGACGCTTGGATGTAGAGCCATCCATAAATCTGCAGAGGGGGTAATTGCTGCTTTTCATGGACGCTGGTGGTTAATTCTGTCCTCCTCATGACAGTCATTAGAAAGCACACAGGAAGCAGCTATTCTTGTTGATCCACAGTTAAAACAAAACAAAGAATAAGCACAACACTGAAGTTATTAACGTCTACTGAGGCAATACTTAGCAAGCATCGTTATTAATATTACAAACCCTTAACCATAAATATTAAACTTCAAACCCCCATCGTTTGTGATATGGATTTTAGGCATGGCACTCGTTTGAGCATTTGTTGATCATGCTGTGGAAAAAACAGCATGAAATTTTAGTCATTATTGCATTTCCAATTTAACACGATACCAACTTTAATGCAAACTCTGTGGTTACATGTAGAAGTGGGATTCGCTATTTCAAATGTAAAATTTTAAAATGTTTATTGCTTTAATACGTTAAATATTTTTTAACTAATATTACGTTAAAAGATAACACTTTATTGTAAAGTGTTACCAAAAAACCCCAAAGAAGCAGGTTGTGTGGAACTTAAATGTTTCGTGCCCCAGCATGCTGTAGCAGCAACCCACAGTGCAACACAGCTTGCTAACTTCACTTTAATAGCAGGAGACAAAAGCGTGACAAGGATAGAGCAATGATAGCGAGAGGAGGGGAGAAGAGACAATTAGGCCCATCTTAGTCCTTTCCGATGCAAAACAAAGGTCAGTTATTAGTTTTCGACCTTTATATTTCTCCGTTGGAACATGTGGCTTGTTCTGTTTTATTGGCAACAAAAAAAAAAATCAAGAAATCTCTGACTTATTCATAAACATATGTTACATGTGTTATTGAAGAAAGCCATTCTCAGCATTGCAGGGCACTAGAGCTGAGGGGTGAATGAGAACGCAGCCTCACCCTTGTATAATGAGTGTCACACATTCTCAATTTAAAAACAATCTAGTGAAGCAGTCAGGCAGCAGAATACACACACACACACATTCTGCAAATGTCAGCCATGCATCACCCATTAACCAGCTGTGAATACCAGCAATGAACAAGATGAATGGAGTCTAAAGCTGCTGACTTTTAAGGAGAGTTCATCTGATCAAGCTTCTCCGACAGAAAACGCCTTTTTTTCCTTTACAATGTTTCGATTCTCAAGTCTCTTGTGCTCATCAAGACTGTATTTATTTGATCCAAAATACTGAAAAACAGTAATACTGTAAAATATATTATCACAATTTCTAATATTGGTTTGCTGTTTTAATTTACTTAAAAAGTTAATTCATTTCTGTGATGAGCACTGAATTTTTAATCAGCCATTAAATTATTCAGTGTCACGTGACCATTTAGAAATCATTAAATCAATATGCACATTTATTATCAGTGTTGAAACAAGTGTTTTTTGGGGAACTGCCATGCTTTTTTTCTTTGATTCTTTGATGAATGAGAAGTTAAAAAGAACAGCATTTATTTAAAATAGAAATCTTTTTTAACAATGTAAGTCATTACTATCACTTTTTACATTTAATACATCCTTGTTGAATAAAAGCATAAATAAAAAAGAAGAAAAAATCAGTCACTCCAAACATTTAAATGGTAGCATATATTAGAATATCTATTATCTAAACCACTGTATTTTTAACCTTTTATTTATCACAGGTCCCAAAAATATTAAGCAGCACAACTGTTTCCAATGCTGACAATAAATCAGCATATTAGAATGATTTCTGAAGGATCATGTGAGTAATGATGCTGAAAATTCAGTATTTCTTTACAGAAATGAATTTTATTTGAAGGTATTTTGAAATTGCAATAATACTTCACAAATGTATCTGTATAAAAATACGGCAGTATATATATATATGTGTGTGTGTGTTTAAATATTTATGTGACCCTGGACCACAAAACAGGTCGCTGGCTATTTGTAGCAATAGCCAAAAATACAGTGCATAGGTCAAAATTATTGATTTTTCTTTTTTGCTAAAAATTTCTTAGGATAGTATGTAAAGATCATGTTACATGAAGGTAGTTAGTCAATTTCTTTTTTAGTAAATTTTTGTTTAGTAATAAGTAATATGCATAGATAAGATCTTCATTTGAACAACTTTAAAGGTGATTTTCTCAGCATTTAGATTTTTTTGTACCCCCAGATTCAGATTTTCATATAGTTGTATCTCTGTCAAATATTGCTCTATCCATCCATCAATGGGAAGCTTTTTTATTCATCTTTCAGATCATGTATAAATCTTAATTTCAGAAAATTAACACTTAGGGTCACACACATATATATATATACACACACACACACACACTTTAGCATTTTTAACAACGCAAAAAATGCACATTGAATAACTAATAATTAAACCAAAGAGAACCAAGAGAAATGTTTATATTTGGCATTTTAACTATATATGTGAAAATATATATGGCAATATTTGTGTGTCTAGGCTTACTAGCGTAACACAAAGTTAACTTAGCACTACGCTATCGCCAAACTCTACTAAAACCAATTGTCACATTCACAGTGCGTTTCTCTTGAATGACAATGTAGTGCGTTCCAAATCAGCAAACAAAATTCCATTTAGAACGCTCCCTTAAAAGTCTGCTGCTTACGTAGGTAGTAGATATCAAGCCAGCTCACTATAAGTTTTGAAACAGAGCTTATGAACCCCTGATATATGTATCTGCTATAAAAGTCAGCCTGCCTTTGAAAGTGGACAAAACCGGAAAACAATAACTGTCAGATCAGATAACCGTGGCGAGCGTCTCTGTATAAAGCAGATAAAACAAAAGGCCGAACAGCAGTGTAAGTACCCATAAATCACCTCTACAAGCAGCCGCAGAAAGCCGTCGTGATTGGTTTAAGAATCTTCACTTGTGAAGAGCTCACTTCACATCTAGTGGGAAATCCTTCCGGGAATCAATTAAAGAGGAGCTAATCAAAGGCGAGGTCTGATAGGCAGCATAATTTAGTTGATGTACGCGCTTAACTCCTCTCTTCCTGCAACATATTGAGCAGATATAAAGCGGAGAACTGAATCTTAATTCCTAGTCACACAACAACAAGGACATATGGAAATTGCGTCCATGACTTTCATACAGTATGATGTCACCTCAGTGTTGTGGCTTCTGGTCAGCGTCTAAGGCCATTTTTGTACCAGAGAACAGCTGTAAAGTTCTGTTATTGACTTATTTATACACTGAACATGTTTAATTTGTCAATTTTGTTCCTTTCCTTATAATTGCATACACTATCTGCATCATAACAATAACACACAGAAAGGTGTGATTATGCATCGATGTATTGGGTTGCATTTGCACTCTCTTGTTTTGTTTTGAAAACTCTTTGCCTTCTTTTGGATCATTTTTGAAAGATATAGGCTAAGCCAGCACTCCTTAAAGTGTGCACTCCGGTCCAGATCCAGACCTGGAGGGAATTCAATGTGGAGCCGCCACCATTACTCTGATAAACTTCGTTGAATAAACTGAGCACTGCAATGTTTCAAAATTAAATGCAGCGCAGGTGCTTTTATATGAATGTATCTTTAAAAAGAACCGACCGTCTTTAGAAAAGCTGTGATGTCACTTTCACTTTGTCTTTCCTACAGGTAATGCAAGACATTTTTGCCACTTTTGTAGTTGCTATAAATGTATTTTTAATGCAAAGGGCACTTAACCAAAAAAAAGTTGTTATATATGATATTATTGTTCCGATCTGGACCTTTGACACGGATGAAAATTCAGATTTGGGCCTTTGAAAGTAGACTTTGAGAAGCCCTGCATAATCTGTTGTGATGTTTTTTTATTTAGCTAGCTTTTAAACATGTGTTGACCCAACTTAATTTTTCTACAGGAACAGTATTGGGGTTTTTTCTTTAAATAAAAAATTTAATATAAATATTAAGGGCGGGACTTTAAGGCGTTCATTTAGATTAACTACACAAAAATAACGCGTCAAATTTTTTAACGCATTTTAATCGCACTTATTTTTGCACCTCGTAACGTTTTTCACTGGATGAGTTTTGGCGGACCGATTATACTGGAACACCAACTATTAGTTGGTGCTCTAGTATACTAGTTACTAACAGTTACTAACACTTCAAACAAAAACAAACGGTTGAGCCTCAAGTACAGTGTTGTAATGTAACGGAGTACAAATACTTCGTTACTGTACTTAAGTAGAAATTTCACGTATCTGTACTTTACTTCGTTATTTAAATTTATGTCAACTTTCACTTTTACTCCACTACATTTCCTAGATAAAATGTATACTTTTACTCCGTTATATTTCCACTAAGCATCTTCGTTACTCGTTACTAAAAAATAAAATTAGAAGAAATGTTGGCGAATCACTGTTCCTAAATTGTGTGAGACTGCGGCGCAGGTGTGTGACGTCAATGCATTCTATGTGTATTTCTATGGTCGCTACAATTGTACAAGTACCTCACGCCGCGCGCTATATTTTACCGCTTGTTTGAGGAGAAGGACGCACAACTAAAACCGCCATGGAAGCACGAGCACAGTCTACTGGAGGACCTCCCGTTATGGTAGACCTCCCCGACGATAGTGGTGAACTCGATGAACAGGGTAGTGGTGAAGATAACGTCATACACCCATGGCCGTATTTGCAAGACATGTTTCTGTACATTGGAATGAAAGATTCTTCCTACCGGATGAAGTGCCTCTTATGCCTACCGAAAGTCACTGAAATTTTGGCATTCAAAAACTCCCCGTCCAACCTGAAGAAGCACGTCGAGGTAGGTTAAAGTGATATTTATTCAGTAAAGCCACAATGTCAATGTGATTCAGCATTAGTTATCATAAGCCGTACCAGATATATGGCTAACTTCATGGCCAGGCTAACGTCTGCTTGTTAATGTTGCTAATTAGCTGATTGGCGCACAAACGTCAAGTAGGCCCTGCAGTACAGGATACAAAACACAAACAACAGCAGGTTGTACCTGTTACTGTTATTGCCTAGGTGTTGCAAGGGTGGCAGTCTGAGTGTTTAAAATTCTATGTTTTTGAAACGAGATAATTTGGTGACATTTAAGTTTTCAAAAATAGGGTCAGTGATGAAAATTAGAACTAGTTTCTAGTAATTTGCTACCTTGGATTAAAAGGGTCTTTTCCAGGGGATTTTCCAGGCTAGTAATTTGCATCACAGATGGAAATATAGTTTCATTAACTTACTTGCAGTTAGATAATATTTAGCAGTCAAATGACAATTGTTTGTGTTATGTGACTTAAATCTTGTAGCTAAAGTTGCTCATTAAATGTCTCTCCCTCTGAAACAGAGAAAGCATGTACCTCACCTCAAAAAGTATGAAGAGCTTACATCAACAAAGAGAAAAAGGACTCATGAGACTCCGACCACCACCTCCAGCATCAAGCAGACCACACTGGTGAACACCAGGACTGTGTCTCAGAGGTCCATTGACAAAGCTATAGTGACTTATGTGGTCCAAGGACTCCAGCCATTCCATGTTGTTGAAGAACAAGCATTTCAAGATTTTGTGAAGGAACTGCAGCCTAATGCAAAAATTATTTCACGGCTGACTCTGCGTTCCATGATTGATGATGCCTACAGGGGAATGAAGAGGGCTGTGACCGAGGCCATGAGGGGAGTTGACCATATTGCCACCACCACCGACTGCTGGTCAGTCAGAAGGCGGAGCTTTCTTGGAGTTACTGCCCATTGGATTGACCCCGACAGTCTCAAAAGATGCTCAGCAGCCCTAGCCTGTAAACAGCTGAGAGGTTCGCACACATTTGATGTGTTGGCAAGTGCCCTGAATGAGATTCACTCTGAGTTTGAGATTCGGGGAAAGATTGTGCGAACAACAACAGACAATGCCTCTAACTTCATAAAAGCGTTCAACATTTTTGGTGAAGATGAGAACAATAATGCCATTGGAAGTGATGATGATCATGGCAGTGCATCTCAACCAGGAGAGGAGGAAGAAGATCAAGAAGGGGATGAAGAAGTGGAGTCTCTTGATGTGTCAGCACTTCTGACTGAAGATGATGGCTTAGAGTTCGAACTCCCAAAGCACCAGCGTTGTTCTTGTCACTTACTCAACCTAATAGCTACTGTTGATGCCATGAAAGCAACATCCAGTGAGGCGTACAAGAAAGTGTATCGTTCAACATTTGGCAAGTGTAGTGCACTTTGGAACAAATGTGGAAAATCCACCCTTGCAGCCGAAACGGTTGAAAATGCTTGTTCCCTCCAGCTGCTGCGCCCGAATTCCACCAGGTGGAACTCCCTATTCCTGGCAGTGGAAAGACTGCTGAGAATAATTAAAGAAAAGGGAGAGGGGACCATCAGAGTCATCTGCACTGACTTAAAGCTTCCAATGTAAGTAGGATGTAAGTTTGTAATGTAAGTTTTTTTTTATTTAGTTTTATTTCTTCATAATTGAACATCTTTTTTCTTTCTTTTCTTTCTTTTTCCCATTCTTTTATGGACACTAATAACTTTACATTACATTGTATCCCAACCTCCACTTATTATTGGTCAATTTTACTGAATTACTCTTCCAGCAGTTATTTTGATGAATTCAATTAAATGGTTACAGTGTTATAAAAACAATGTTGTTGTGTTTTGTTTTCAACAGGTTTAATCCAGCTGAACTCGCCTTTCTCGCAGAGTATGCCACTGTCATGACCCCTGTCGCCCAGGCTACCAACATCTTGCAAGCAGAAGCAAATGCCATGATGGGATGGCTACTTCCAACCATCACCCTGCTCAATGTCAAACTTGACAGAGTCAAGTTGTCACTGAAGTTCTGCAAGCCTCTGGTGGATGCTCTACAGGTAACTTTTATTATTGTGTTTATTTTCTATTGTCTTAACTCTTCAATTATTAATTAAATATGTAAGTTTCTTTGGCACTTTGTCTCAATGCTTACATATTTTATGTAAAGTACATTTTGAATTGCCTTGTTGCTGAAATGTGCTATAAATAACCTGTCTTGCAGGTGGGAATCATGAACCGTTTTGGCCACATGTTTGGAGAACCAGAGTTGATCGCTGCTGCGATTCTGCATCCGAAATTCCGAACGATGTGGACAAAGGATGAAGCCACAATCAAAGCGGGTAAGATACCATGGGGATAGTGAAAAATTAGGTGTGTATATTTTCACAATTTGTCATACTGGCAATTCACAAATCAAGATTCTGATTGCTGCACAACAAATTTACCCTCGGTACTAAAGAAACCTTGAATTATAGGTGCATGGATAGTACATGAAACTAAAATAACAAACCTTAAATTAAAAGTTTGTGTTGGGGTCATGACAGTTGCATTAGTTGTATAATTTATATTTTCATCCACACTATTTCAGGAACTGACTACATCAGGCAGCATCTGGAAGAGCCCTCACTGCAGATAGGCGATGCCAGCAGGTCCCCTTCATCTGATGAAGATGACTTTTTCTCTGCCATGCAGTCGTCTCAAATGCAAGAAGGCGCGAAACAGCTGGATGGGTACTTGGCCTGTTCAGCTGATCACATGGACTTGCTGAAGTCCTTCCCAGCAGTGTGCAAGCTTTCTGTGAAGCTGAACACTCCGCTACCTGCCTCAGCAGCCTGTGAAAGGCTATTTAGCATCGCAGGACTTGTCTTCAGTCCAAGAAGAGTAAGACTGAATTCTCGCAACTTTGAAAACCAGCTTCTTTTGAAGATGAACAGACACCTTTTCAGTTTCAACTAATGACTGGCGTATTAGTAGCTGCTGGACATAGGTGGCCTGTGTGTGTGTGTGTGTGATGGTGACTTGGGGAGTAAGCCCTACAAATGCTCATACCACATGACCAAAATGTTCTCAGTACCAGCAGGTATTTTAATTTTATTTTTTTAAAGAAAGAAGCTATTTATTTTTCATTTTTACCTGAAGTTCATACAGAAGTGACATGTCTGTTTCTGTTTTTTTTT
>JAUCMT010000088.1:9006607-9030354 GCA_032357475.1 Enteromius thamalakanensis
CTTATCACACCGCGACACAGGATCGTGGATCTGAGTGTCGCGATTTCGGTTTCATATCGCGAATCGTTACAGCCCTACTGTGTATATTTATTATGTTTATATAAAAACAAACATGCACATATATATTTAAAGAAAGTTATATTTTTATTTTAAAAATACTTATGTATAATATAAATTATGTAAATATAAATACATGCATGTAAATACACACAAATTTTATGCACTGTATAAGTGTGTATTTACATGTACATAATAAATATATATATCACACACACATATTCATGTACATATATATACACACATTAAAAAATCAAAACACTTCTTTTCTATTTGATTAATCACAATTAATAATTTGACAGAACTAAATATAACATAAAAGTTACAACTATCCTCTAATATATAATTTATTATTATATATAATATTTATTTATTTATTTATTTTGCAGAATTTGCCCTGTACCTTGGTTGGACCTTATAACTATGATTATAACTTATACCTACGAACTATAAACCAAAGTATTTTGTTTTTTTCCATCCATGAGCAGTGAAGCATTTCAGTTATATTTTTCCCTAAGCAATAAAGATTATGCAAAACTACAAGGTTCTTTTCTCGTAATTTATTTATTTTAATGAGACTTTCCCCCCTTTATCAAGAGATTAGTTTCTTCCTGACATTTTTTCCCTTTTGCTTCCAAATTATATTTTTATGTCACTGTATGTATGAAGTGTATTTATGATGTAATAAAGTTTAATATTTAAGGGAAGGTGTTTATTCAAATCAAGTAATGCCTACGGCTAGCTTAGCAACAACCGTTAAATATTAACAAATAAAGCCAACGCTTTGAAGTTAAAACTAGTATCGTTAAAAGAACAGCTGATCAAGATAAAGCATTGACATCTGTGTCTCACGTCTTTAAAAGCATCACACACACACACCAGCATTTATTAAGCCGTCAAAACTTGTGATGAAATTCACAATGTAGTTTAATCCGTGGATTTGACATACACTCTGATCCACATTTCTTGTCTGCTTTAACGGCCTCTTGTTGGGCTCTAAGCTTATCTGCTTTGCCCAGCTTGTTCTCCCATAGACCGCGACTGGCATTTGGATGGCCCATGTCATGAGAGTCCAACATAAATTGAAGGCGTTCTAATGCAATAAAGTGTTGCAACCATTGTAACACACTGGGAAGTTCCCTGTGGATAACGGCTTGCCGTCACACGAGACGAGACGGCCCGTAAATAAAAGTTGCCTGTGTCCTGCCAGACTGCGCCAAGCCAATAAAGTTTTAAAGGTCAGGACGGACTCAGTCTTGCCACCTAGAGTTATGCCCACTATTAGGCAAAGTGGTGCAATGCTAAATCAGATTTGTTCAATGATAGACAGACACACACTGGCACTTACAAACAGCCAGAAGACACACAAACACACACACACAGGTAAGAGACGAGAGGGCCGGGGCCTGAAGCAAGTGTTCACTTTGCATTAGTGTAACGTCTGCTACTGTGAATCTCTGGCATTTTCTTAAAGGTCTTCCAGCACAGGGGACGATCCGTTAAGGGTTTTGCACCTAAAAACACACTCAAACCTCTCGGGCAGGTTCCATTTGAAAGTGAGCATCGCTGTGTTTGACGCTCTCCACCGAGAACATCTTTTATTAGATACACTGAAGCTTTATGGTTTCTTTAATTTAATCAGGCTATTATTTTTATAACACCTGAAAGAGTTCAAGCTTATAGTTGCCAGGATTGCAGTGGCAAATAAAAACAAGTGTACTTAAATTGTGTCCCTGTTTATTTAAAATAAACAATGCGATAATTATAATATTGTACATCTGAACAGCAACTGAGGGTTTTTAAATCTTTTATTTTGTATTATTAATTAATTAATTGAAAAATAATTTCATTTATTTAAACACTTTATCATTAAAGTACAAAGTACAATCCTTAAAGTGAATGTTTAAAAAAAAATCTCCATTGTGGCTTACCACTTGTTGCATGGTTTAATTGTGTTTAATAGACTATTAAAATGCTATATTAGGATCTCTTAACTAGCTGCTTATTTTCCTTGACCACATCCTACATCCATAACCATACCCAATGATAGGGACGGAAATTATTTAAAAAATATTGCATTTGAATATTTTTGCCATATCTCTCACCCCAGAAGAAATCGTGATATGTTGATGATGCTCTTTTTTCCTATAAATTATTACTAGTATCAGTGCCCATCACAGAAAAGTTACTAATGTAATTTATTTGTTTAAACAGTATATTTTTTCTTTTTTTTATTTCAGATGTGAGTGCAGTGCAAAGGAACCTGTTGTGAAGTGAGCCAATGTAAAAAAGCGTGTCTTTCAAAACTCATAAACAATATACACTTTAGTGTGGAAGTTTTAGAGTCATTACTCCAGTCTTACAAGTTTAATAATAATACCATAATAATGGTTATTATTACAAATTTTTTTCTGAGCTGCAATTCATAGAATGATTTCCGAAGGATCATGTGAATGGAGTAATGATGCTACTTTAAGCTTTGATTGTTTCTAATATATAAAGTTATACACTCGCAAGTGAATCTCAAGTTCTTTGGTGTGATAGATAAATATATTCTCAATAAACTAAAGACAGAAAATATCTAAACTTATTTTGTCCTCACATTGTTTCTTGTAACTCTTCCCTCTCAGTCACATACCTGTCTGATGGCTCATCATGCAGGCTTTTTTCTTCTTAGGTGTGAATCACTGCATTAGTAATGATATTTAATGTCTTCTCACACAGACCCTTTCCAAAATTGTAATCAATATATTGTTTTCTGTGAGTGAGTGAGTGAGTGAGTAATCAAGATGATGTTCACCTAGTTTTGAAGCCAAAACACTTGGTTGCAAGGTCCAGTTCTTAAAAGTCTTGTGGACAAATGTTCTGAATGTGATTCATGGCCTTATTTCAGTGACTTCGAAAAACTTCCTTGCAAACTTCAAGCCTCACAGGAGCTCTGCAGGATCCAGCATCACAGCGGTACGGGTGCCTACATTTGGGAGTCCATTAAACCACTAATTCACCAGTTATTTTTAACATGCTTTTTGATTCTACTAGACTAAACATTTTTCAAAGACACGTCTTGCTTTGAGGGAGCACTTTTTTGACAGCAGAAGTGAATCTCCTGTCTTGGGAGGGTTTATTCCCTTCTGGGCCACCGGGAAGATCTCTAGAGCTTTTGGAGGCATTGTTTTCCTGCTGGGAACCCTCCAGATTTAGATTTCTCCCGCAGTTTCCCTTGCTCTTTTGAAACTTCACATTTTCTGCTTCTGTCTAGAGCATATTTCCAGCTCTATAAAGTAGTCCATGCGATTTGAGCACAATAATCAAAGTCTTCTAAAGTCATACGACAGGAAAATCAATAGGAAAACGATCTGCCTTGGCCCGAAGCATTCAGACTCTTCAGTGTGCCCCGTGCAAAAATAACAGCATACAAGTAGATTTTCGAGCGAACTGTATCTTTAAATACGATGCACACAAATATCTGCAGCACCACTGAGGCGTTTCTTCTCTCTCTCTCCCTCCATGTTTTTGTTTATTAGCTAGGACACTGTAAGCAGGCCGGCCCGCACATCCAAACCTCTCGTCACGGATGGCCAGCTATTAAGGGCGTTCACTTTAATATGGATCTTCTTTGTCTGCTCTATTACAGCGGAATGCTGGGATAAAGCCATGTAGAGACAAACAACCATGCATTTATTAACTTTTCATTCTCTGTTTCTACAAAAGTAATGCATATAGTGTAGTAAAGTAGCTATTTTATTACTCACCACAAACATAATTTTGAAATGAAACTATCGATAAAATGTCAATAGTCAACCAAAATCAACCTAATTGTGAATAATTTCATTGGTCTGATTTGGACAATACAGTATACTCTTTTTCTATAATTAAAATGACAACACTTTATTTTATGGTTACACCTATTAGTTGTTTATTAGCATGCATATTACTAAATTTTTAGCCATTTATTAGTGCTAATTAAACACATATTAATGCCTTATTCTTCATGAGCTTATTCTCCATCCCTAATTCTATATTTTTTATGTATATATATATATAAACATAAGGAATAAAAAGAATGCATAAAGATGTGCCAAAGGGGACTGTAAAGACGTAAATGTTACAAAAGGTTTATATTTTAACTAAAAGTTGGTCTTTGAACTTTCTATTCCTCAAAAACAAATATTTAAAAAATGTATCATGGACTGTTTAACATTTGTGAAATTAAGTAAGGTCTCTTGAGCAGCAAGAGGATCATGAAGGATCATGTGACACTGAAAACTACAGCAATGTTGCTTAGCCATCAACGAAATATGCTACATTTAAAAAAAAAAAAGTTACAATTGAAAACAGTTATTGTAAACTGGAATAATGCAACACAATGTTACAGTACTGTATGTTTGTTTACACAAATGCAGCCTTAAAACTAAATAATCGTATAAACTTTCTAAACGGTGGTGAAAGTAGCTAGTGGCAGTACTGCTTCCTATGCATGCACACATTCTCTCTTCAGTCTAAAGTTGTCGGAGAACTGCTGTGGTTTCAGGCCTGAGATTTCTCTGTGTTTGAGCGGATTAACCTCCTGCAGACGCTCTGCAGGCCAGAAAAACATAATCACATTCTTCTGCGGAGTCAGAGACGAGACGCCCAGACTGCACAGGTATACAAACAACACTCGCAAACAAACAAATACTCCCACAATGCCGCCAGGAAGTCCTCATCAATCAAACAGCATGAAGAAAAAACAGACATATCCTGCGCCTTCTAATAAAATGCATGGTGCTAAAGACCAAATTTAGGCTACGCAATGAGCATGATTCCGCCTGTCGGTGTCTGTGGTTTCTTCAAATCAGTCTAGTAGGTCAGCGAGCTCTATTCAGTAGCTGCTGCCTTCAAGGAATCCAGCGTGAGCGCTTCATCGAGGGAATTGCACAATACAGATGGATGACTCTGTCAGACAAAGGGCAGAGGGACTGTAAAACATCCCAAAACTACACATTCACCCTCCGGTCTTGACTTCCTCTCTCAGGATGCATTCGGTGCCTTTGCCTCCAATGTGCTGTGGCAATAAAACCCCTGAACTTTTAGTGGTCCCAAGCGCACGGGGAATGAAATCCCGCTATGGTTTTTTAATGAAGACTGAAGGTTCACGTGAAGGTGAAGTGTCAGGTTAAAATGATGTGACAAGTCACAACTTAAAGGTTAAAAGCTTCTTACTATGAACTTCTACGTGTATCTGTTCAGACGAGTGTGAGCTCATCAATTAATAATCTACTTGAGGTTTTCTCATTAATGCTGTATTAGGAAGCCCTGGGCACGAGTATGGGAAGCACTGATTTTATAATGATGCTGAGATGTTTTGCAACACTGCTGAAATCATTTTGGGTAAATGACTCCGCTCTGATGTATTCGTGCGGTGGCTGTAGCCAGGTATGCTGAGGATGCCAGGCTGCCCAGATTAATACAGTACGCCTTATTATAAGCAACAACTTATATTATAGCTAAAACAACACTCTATCAACACTTAACAACACTTTATTTATCTCAGATATGTGACAATGGACAACAAAACCAGTCATAAGGGTCAATCTTTTGAAAACATTTGAATAAATAAAAATCTTTATTGATGTATGATTTGTTAGGATAGGTCCGCATTTGACCGAGATACAACTATTTGAAAGTCTGGATTCTAAGGGTGCAAAAAAATCGAAATATTGAGAAAATCGCCTTTAAAGATGTCCAAATGAAGTCTTTAGCAATGCATATTACTAATAAACAGCAATGTTTTGCTATACTGATGATAGAAAATTCACAAAACATCGTCATGGAACATGACCTTTATTAAATAGCCTAATGATTTTTGGCATATTTTTGGATTTTGCTAAAAATATAACCGAAATTTTTTTTTTTTTTTTACTTTTGTGGTCCAGGGTCACATATGTATTTTACAGTGGTTTGAAATGTAGCCTATTAAAAAGCCAAACACATTATAATGTTTACAGATCAAATTAAATACTACAGTAAAAACCTGTACACTGTTAACATATGTAATTTTATTGTGAAATACTGTACAATTAATGGATTCTTACTTAAAAACTATGAATAACCATACAATTTATAGTGAAAAATTGTACAATTACTTTTCCAAAAGTGTGTACATGAATATTTACATATTTATGTTTATCCTTATTTTTATTATCAGTAATCAGTACATTAGGTGCTTTGTGTTACATTTGATGTTATTCATTTGTGATTTTAATGCATTTCTTACGTATTTTTAAAAGGCCATTTACAGTGAACTCCGAGAACACGCAGATCTTGGTATCTCAAGTAGATTAGCATATTAACATTAAATGACTTGGTTATAAAATATAGCTTATGATTATTGTAAACTATGCAGGCGCCAATATGCCTTCACTGCTGCCTGCTGTAAATATAGCAGGATATTTTTAAGCGATAAAAAGGTTTTAAAATCTGATCAGAGCCGCTGTATTATTTCTCTTGATCAACAGTAATTACTGAGATGAATTTCTGCCCAGAGACTAATTAAAAAATTCCCCTTGATTTCCCAAACTGTTATCATTTCATAATTTGTGACTATTACATTATGCATGATATAATATGTTAAGGTTCTATGGCTCATAATGAATCTGTATGAATGTACTTTCATACAAAACACAATCAAGGAGTCGTTTTTTTCATCTGTTGCTGCATCAAACAGTTATTTCAGTATATGTACAGTATGCTGCTACACATGTGCCATAAGGGTGAGGTGGTCAAAGGACCAACATCACAAATTGTTTATCTTGAGGTGACATTAATAGGACAAATCTCTATCACTGGGACTGATCTGATCACAGCTGCCCATCTGCTGGTAAAGAAGCATTAAAGTGATGATTGATGTTACAACAAAGAGCTTCTACTGACAAATGCCAGAGCTTCATATTAGACTCAGTGTGAGAGTAAGTAATATATGAGAAACTTTAAGTAAAATGTCACACTGAGTAATTGTTGGGGGGCCGACAATGCTATTCCCTGTTAAACAATGCCATCTTTAGTTTTTTAATGAAGCAAGAATGAATATTAAGTAAATGGTTGCAAACAGTTTATCAAGCTGTAAATGACTCATCAGGGAGTCCTTTTGAATTTCATATCTTATTGAGGGATCTGTAGTAGTTAAATCATCAAACAGCCCCCTACCTGTGCTACAAGTTCAAATGATCATCTGGAAAGCAAGTAAAACGCACACTGCTGGAGGTACTTACTGTACAAGAAGTCTAAACCTTGAATAACGATCAATACCACAACTTACGTTTGTCCAAGGTTATCAGACTCATCATATCTCTTAAGTCAAATAAAAAATGTTTTGAAAATCAGAAATCCCATTTACCCCAAAGGTCACTACTGTTAAAACTTTGTGATCGATTCATTTTATTCATGTTTTAAAAAAAAAAAACCTCTTATGCTGAACAAAGCTGCATTTATTTCTGCAAAAATAGAGCAAAAACAGTACTATGGTGAAATATTATTATAATTTTAATTGTTTTCTATTAGGAATGCTCATTTTAACCGGGTAACCGTTAACTGACCGATATGAATTTTTGACCGAATAATACATTCAGTTTAACGGTTTAAAAGGTCATTTTATTTATTTATTTCAGTATTTTACTTACTTCAGTCTATATAAAATTGTGTTGACAAAAAAAAATAAAATAAATAAAAAATGTATTGTCCACATGCACACAGCAGCAAAATCCAGTTGTTGAGTCCTATCACAGGAAGTGACAACAGCTTTCTGTAACGGAATGTCTTTTTTCCTTGGTTTTCTTGATTTATTATTTATGTAAAATAGCTATACGTTTCTCGTATAGGCCTATTTATACTTCCTATAATGTTTTTTCTCCAGTTGAAAAAGTGCTGCAGGCGGATGATATATAATAGATATGATCACGTAAATCTTCGTCTTCTGTTGTTTGCTAGTTTTTGCGCATGTACAATGAATCCGCAGAAAACAGATATTACTATTTTTAATGGGTCACAGGCGCTTATCCTTTCTAATTGAATGAAATTCGAATCGAAAATAATGTTGTCGGTTAACTGGTAATAATCGGTGAATGAGCGTCTGTTGTCCATTACGAGAAATAACTGAAATGAACATCCCTATTTTTTATTTTAAAATGCAAGGTATTCCTTCAGAAGCCGTTACTACAGTCTTTAGTGTTAAGCGATCCTTCAGATATTATTTGAATATGTAGATTTGCTGCTAATGAAACAATTTAGATTATGATCAAAGTTTAAAACACTTGTGCGACTAAATATTTTTTTACGGAAACCCGAAACATTTTTTGTTTCCCTTTTTTCTGAATTCGTAGATGAACAGAAGGTTCGAAATAAAAACATTAATCTTCTGGAACACTATAAACATCTTTACTATCACTTTTGATCAATCTTTTTTAGAATTCAGCTCATTTTTGAACAATATCCTGTATATCATATAGCTGGATAACCATATTTACAGAAAAATTAACAGGGTCAGGGTTTTATTATCAGAGCTATGTTTCTTAAATGCGGTGGTTACAAATATGCATCTACATATAATGAATTTATAAAAACTATAAAGAAAGAATTGTTGAAACTACACAATTTATAAGAACCACATTGCAAATAAACTTTTCAAAATAGCTAAATGGTTACTATTTTCGTATCATGCCTCAAAGAGATTTTTTCTAGGCACATTATTTACAATCACAGCAACTTTATCACCCTGGAAACCTATTTTTAAAAACTCCATGTTTTGTTGCCATAGTAAACCGTGACAATCTTTCCTAAGTATTACATCTGATGTTACATTCTGCAATAGATAAAGTGAACATAACAACACATGACCGCATTGACACGTTTTCTACTGTGGTTAAAATTTAACTATTATCCTGGCACAGTTCATGTCAAATCTCCTCACACCCAGTCAAATTCAATTCTACTTCCTGCTGCTTCTTTAAGGGGTGGCTCTAAGCACAATGTTAAAACACATATTCGGTTCATTTTCTTCCAGATTTAGTAAGGTGGCAAACAAAGTAAACTAAATTTGCACAATCCACATTTTCAGTTCAAGGTACACTGCTATGCCAGCTGAATTAAAAATGCAAACACAGTTGAACATGTTTAAAACAAAACTGAAAAAGTGGTTCAAACAAAAGCTGGTTTGTGAACACTGATGGTTGTTCACAGTCTATTCTATTTTATTTCATTTTGGTTTTGTATAGAATATATACTTTTTCATGTTTAAAAAAGCCTAACCAGGGACTGGGGCTGCAAATCAGCCCTTGGCTAGAAGGCTATATGTAGAGCATCGGCTGCATGAAATTGTAGGAATGTTACACTGCATTGTCCCTGTTAAATATACTAATAAATAAATAAAAAACATGCAAAGCAGCTCCTTAACTGCAAGAAACAGTGACACAACCCCACTCTGCCCTACGGTCACAAACACTTATTACATGCCGTTAAGCTAATTATTTAGATCCAAGCTTCAAATTTTGGTGGTTTCCAAGGAAACTGCTTTTTATTAGCCACCCATATGCTGTGTCTCTTTTTTGTTTATGCATAAAGCAAAAAAAAAAAAATCTTCAAAGTAGGTGCAGCCACGTGTTAAAGTCTAGTGAATGGAAGGTGCATTCATTACCAGAGATGAAAGCACTAATGGCAGCGAGTCTAACCAAGCTGATTGATACAGTCTGTTGACTCTCATACTTAAAACAGAGAACATGCATTGCACAATAAACACCACCAAAGTCAAAGGGAACACTAATAAGGATAAAGCGTATTGTAGAGATGTATAGCTCGTAATGGCTAAATTTTAATGTGGTTCAAGAGAAATAAGTCATTGCAAAAACATTACTACAGGTTTTTTTTATGAGTGCAGTGTGTATATATATTTATAAATCATACTTATAATAAATCATATCTACTCTAGGTGATAGTTCTTCTAAACAAACACTTAAACATGGCAGAAAAGCACTAATGCATTATTTAACCTTAATTTTTAAGGATTTGAATTTACTTAATTCATACTTTTAAAGTAAAAAAAAAAAAAAAAAATACAATTTAAAGTTAAATAAAATTTAAAAACTTGCAATAAAACAAAGATGTCGGTGCTGGTACCTCATAATACCTAAAGTGTAATTTGGCCCACGAGTGGTCCCAGAGGCATTCCTACATGAAAGTGATCATCCTTTAATACTTTCTCCTATCCCAGCATGCTGAGACAAATATAAACATACCATCTAAAGGCTGAATCCTATTGTTTTAAAACTCTCCATCGCAAAATGCTTATGGTTTGGAGCGAAAATCATAAAGCGAGAACATTCCAACTAACTCCACAAAAAGTTCCTGCCAAGAACACTGATCCCAGATCAAGACCCTGACTAGAAAATCTTCAGGATGCTGCCACATTTATCTTCCAGTCTCCTCACAGTATGAGAGAGACTGAATAGAGAAAGCAACAAAATGGAAAGGCTAAATCAATGGCAAATACATGGGGACCTTCCCGTGGGCTGCACCCCTCTCACGACACACTGAAAACAGATGCTAATTATAGAGGATCATTAGGCCACTGTGGGAGGCAGGGCTGACATGCTATTAATTATGCCCAAATCCTATCAACTGAGGGATAGCAAAACCCATCAAGATGTTAAGCTATACTACAGAGGTTGCTGAACCTAACCTTGAACACCTCAGCTTTATTTTATTATATTTAATAAGAGTGGTAATTTAGGCTTATTGACAGTAGCAGATTATCTATTCATTTCACGTTAACTAATTTGCCCATCTTTTGTCACATTTTATGGATAGAGATGCAAAAGAAACAATTAATGAGCCTAGATTCAAATATACAGCTCCAATTAACATGCCACCAGCAACTATGTCATAGCAATGCTAACAATAATGGTTAATAAATACACAACAAAAATTTTTTTTATTTACAGTTATTAAACAAAAAGAGAGAGAAAGAGAAAATGGGGTGGAACAGGATCAGGCTCAGAAATAACCCCGTCTAGATTTTTAACATTTAGAAATTTTATGTGGGATATAAATTATGCCCTGGTCAAGTATTATTGCTTTGCACTGTAAATCCATCCTGTGAAAACTACCGACTGTTTAATGGCGATCTGAACAGACAGATTCATACAGAACTTCTACAGTGAAAATGTGCAAAATAGAAAGAACACACACAGGAATGAATTAGTGCCAGTCTGAAGTGCTCTCTTCACGGGAAAGATAAAGGTTAGACTCCGCCAGCGGTACTATAGACAGGTGGAGCTGTTTCATGTCATTTGCTGTTCAAGTCTATTGAGAAATCACACTGTCATTGAATTAAAAGTAGACCTGAAAATGCCTCAAGTCTATCAAACTGTTTTCTCCTATAGGAATACAACTCTGAATGCTATAGAAATAGCAATCAAACAGCTAAAAGAATATAGCGTACTGGCCATGTCTCACAGAAAAGCAGCACATATTTCTTTGCCAGGATGTCTGTTTTCTTTGAAAGCCACCATAGGCACTCAGTAAAGCGACAGAGGGAAAAAGTCAAAACTTCAATCAGAATTTTACTGTAAATACTATTTATTGTAGTTTTAAATCTTGCTTTCTAAAAACAGCCCTCAAAACTAGGCTGTGCTGAAACTGTATAATCATGCATTTAAGAGTTTAAGAGTCATTACTCGCTCACCCTCGTGTTGTTCCAAACCCATAAGACGGTTCATCTTCTAAACCCAAATTAAGATCATTTTCAATAATATCTGAGAGCCATCTGACCCTCCATAGACAGAAATACAACTAAAATGATCCCAGGTCCAGAAACGTAGTAAACAAATTAATAAACAAAATATATATATATATATATGGCCCATGAGCAAACCAAGAGGCACTCCTAAAAAATGCTCAAACTAATAAAATATTTGCATGAATTCAAATTTTATAATTCCATCATATATCACAATTATTTTTTTATGATTCATCAAAATGTCAGCTCCTTGAATATACAGTTTAAATTAATTTACATTATTTTCAGTTTAACTAATAGAGATGCAGCAAAACAATCAATTAATCTATAATACTAATACCATGTTAAGGTTATGGAGCAATATTGTTCAATAGGCCCAGATTGTTCAATAAGAAATGTTTATTCAACCCCAGATATATATATATATCTCTTGGCAGTTTTCATGATTCTACATGATTCTTAGTTATCTATGACTCAAAAAGCTCCATATGCTGGATAAAATGTTATTGCTATTTTTACACTGGCCCAGGTATCCTTATAAATCCACTGGGAACACATCGTTCCCTTCTTCAAGAACGCGTTAGACCAGACCTGCACTACAGGCCATCCATATATTTGCGGAGAAAGTCCGAGCCCCACATTGCTCATCCTCAGAGATTCAGGAGGGCTTCCATTTAGCAGCACTGACAGGAGGCAACCGGTGGGACTAAATGAATGCGGCTGCAAGGGTGGAACTGAGAATACACGTCAAGGTAGTTTGGCAGCCGTGTGCATGGAGATGGGAGAGCAGAACTCCTTTAGGGAATGTGGTGAAAAGCTGGGTAAGCCTAAGCATCTGGTATTCCATCTTGCTATGCTAAAAACACAGAAGACACATGGTTTTGCAAGCCTGTGGGTCATTGCAAATCAAGAGACAAAGCCCTGCCCCAAATAGGAGATGTCATGCACATGTACAACTGTACTGAGAATAAAATAGTTTTTCAAAAACATTATAATGATGCAAGATAAACAAATCTAACCAAAATATAACAGGTTCGTTATGTACTGATAGTCCCCTGAGGATCAGTGACAGTGAAAAATATATGGCTCTAATGTGTGGCAAATCAGCACAGAACTAAATATTCTAAAACAAAAGGGAATGTTTTCATGAATGACTTGAAGAACCTGATTCATTATACAACTGTAAGACGGCATGAGAGAGTTCCGCACAAACTCAGAGGTTTATAAGAAACCACAGAACGGTGGGGCAACTCAAGTGCTCAATCAAGGGCTCAGCCAGTAAACCTTCAACACATTGTGAATTATGGAAATATTATTCATTTATTCCAATCTAATTGAGTCTCGTTTTTGAATTACCACTCCTCCTCACTCAATGTGTTAAAAGCAAAAGAACAATATGGAGAGAGGAGCTGAAGACTGATTGGCTTAGCCCCCTTGGGTAATCGTCGCACTAAGGTCTTCTGTACACTCTGTAACTCTGAAACGTGACTTCCTTTGCAACTGATGTGACTGAATGACCTGTAAGATCTCAAGGCATTCGAAATCTAATTGGATATATTCATTATATGCAAGTTTAACTAGCTTGCTAAAGAAAGACTTGGTAAATGAGATGACTGCAATTCAGAATATCTGAGTGACAGATCAAATCACCCTAAATATTGATATCATCATTTAGAACCTCTTCAGAGTTATTTATGTTAGGAAAAAGACCAACATTTAAGTCATTATTCACTGAGAATCTTGACTCAATAATTTGATGTGGTTTGATGTAAATGCTGCCAAAAACCTGCTTGTGTTGTGTTGCAACCAAAAGTGATGTAAGAAGAAAGAAATAAGAAAAAGATTCAATGAAGACTGTGAATCGAACACAATCTCAGAAATGATAAAAGATCTATATATTAAATATTATATATTAATGTATCTATAAGTACATAATCTATCGAAAGCAACACTTACAGCCTTTTAACAATACTGTAATTAAACTAATTGCATATAATTATAGAAAATTACAGAAAACTGTAGCAAAATAACTTTAAACATTCATTACAAGAAAAAAATAAAACACTGTAAAATCTAAGAAATAAACAAATTTTTAAATAGAAATAAATCAAGCAATCACAAAATGTTTTCCTCACCTTTTACATAAATTACATTCAATCAAAGTTTATTAATACTGTAATAAACAGCAACATTTTTAATCCCCACAAAATCAAAGTTAAGGTTTGGGTGTTAGTATCAATATGTTGTTACGTCCCGTGACGTAAGAATAGTTAACTTTTATTTTCTTATTCCCTCTCAATCTCTCTTATCGCGCAGCACTCTAAATCATCCTCGGCTGAGCGTAACTAGCAGGAGCGTAGTTCCTGTGTTGAGAGCGTGGAACAAACAATATAACGCTCGGAGAGAGATCCCTTTCTGTTATCCCACCCAGCATGTTGTGTTTGTAGTGGAGCAAGAAGTGTATTTCTGTGAATTTATCTGTGGTAAGAAAAAAGAAAAGCCTTCTTTAAACAGAAAAGCCTATTGTCTAACTCTCTTGTTTTTTTCTTTACTCAGGGAGGTAAGTTATATTGTTTAAACCCTTTAGGAAAATCTGGTTTTGCATTATTTTCACACTTTCCCTCTCCTGACAATTTTGGGTTATGGTTTTTCTGTTTATTGATCATTGTATATATTATTTAATCGATTTGACTGAGCTGACAAATAAAAAACACTTAATTTTGAATCTAAACCATGTTTTGGAGGCGTTAATCTAAACACTGCTACTGGGCTAATGTTGAGTTGGGATTAGGGTTGGGTTCATCGCCGATGGCCAATAGACAACATGATGATGAGCCGGTGTTGTGCCGAAATTTGACTGCCTGCCGAATTATGACTCCCCTCATTGAAATCAATAGTAATCCTAACCCCGCCCCTAATCTAACCCCTCCCCCACACCTAACACTAAACCTACCAAAACTAGGGGAGTCATAATCTGTCAGGGGGGCAAAATTCGGCACTACACTGGCTCATCATCGTGATGTCTATCTATCACCTGCTCGCGAACACTGTTTTGTCAGTCGTGGGGCGGGGCTTGGTGTTTTAGTTACAACGCCTACGGCGACGATGATGCCATCGCGAAGTTTCACATTAGACATCATATGATGCCAAATTGGTCGACATCGCTCAACCCTAGTTGGGATAGGAGAAAGGTGATTTCGATTTTGAAGATTTGATTTCGTTGGCTAAATTTATTTACTTATTTATTTTGTTACTTTCTCCCCAACCCCCAGAACGGGGAAGAAATGTTACAATGTCCTAAAGTTATCTATAAGGAAGTGTGCTCCAATTAACAATATTGGCCGGAGGAAACAAAAGCACAAAGTTTTGTTGTTATTGTGAGTGTACACAAATAAACGTAGACACCTACGAGTTTCAAATGAGGTACTATTTCAAATCAACAGAATTTTTAGTGTTTTTCACATTAAAAAAGGGGACGGGGCTGCTCGATATGCCTCACACTTCCTGTTTCAGCTGAAATTACGTGACCACTGCATGTTTCAAGGCAGAAACTGTATCAATGTCTTGAATCAACTCTAACATCATTTTTAGGAACACCAACTCACTAGAAACAGAATTAGAGGAGCTATCAATCATGTGACTGATGGTCACTACTATTGATCCTGTTCACTCAAACTGTCACGGTTACATGTTTTAATTATACATTCTGTGAGAAATATAGAGGACAAAAGAAGGATGAATCTGATATGATGTTTCAAGGGGGCTTTAGGGGCACTGTCAATAGCAGCACATCTAGACCGAGAGCATCTTTGCAGTGCCCTTTCATACTTTATTTACAGACCCTGTCAGTCATGTGTTGCTTTGAGATGCCACAGAATAATAGAGTGACGGCTCTTTGACTTACTACCACACATGCTGGAGGACAACCAAAGACAGAATCAAAAATCTGACATGTCCTATTCTTATGCTGAATTAGACCAAATCAAGCAAGCAACTTTTGAACTGGAGGAAATGAATATATCCTCAAGGCCTATGGATGACATCAGAAGCCTGT
Organism: Enteromius thamalakanensis; assembly: GCA_032357475.1. Classification (NCBI taxonomy): domain Eukaryota; kingdom Metazoa; phylum Chordata; class Actinopteri; order Cypriniformes; family Cyprinidae; genus Enteromius; species Enteromius thamalakanensis. Next base: position 9,022,486 of record JAUCMT010000088.1, read on the forward strand.
AGATACAATACAATGTAAGTGTATAGGACAAATATTTCATTTACATTAGAGACACTATAGACCCACACCGAGGCACAATGTCTGAAGAGCATGACACAGATGGAAGCTAAGCTGTACTTGTTTTTTCTACATTGCTGAAGGAAAAAAAGGTTAACGCACGCTGTAAAGCAGTATTAGGGCAAATGCATTTCTGTTTGACCACCTCAGAAATAAATGTTTTTTATTATTTTATTTCATTGCAAAATTATTAGCCTATTTCTAACTGTATTTCTATGTTCTGAAAAGCTCCTTGTTCGAGTGCATGTTCATAATTCCTTTAAATTAAACTCAAATAAAACGAAACATATTTATTTATTTTTCCATTTCTTTTTTATTTATATTCAAAATGGAAGCAAGTGAAAGATACAGTTGCGGAAAGAAGCGATGGAAATAAAACTACTTATGCGTTTACCTGCGGGCTTTTGCAGACGGGAGCAGGACAAAACTTGAGTACTGCGAGCGGGAGTGAGAGAAAATAATATTTATTTTTGCGGGAGAGGGACATAATCTTGCGGGACAAAGACCAATTTACATTTAATTTTTTTAAATTAAGTTTAACTTTGTTGTATTATTTTTTTTTGTTTTTATGGTAACACTTTACAGTAAGGTTAAATATTTATTAGTTAACATAAACTAAGAGTAAACTATACTTCAACATCATTGATTAATATTAATCAATGTTAAGTTCAGCATTAACTAATGCATTATTAAATTCACAAGCTGGGTTTGTTAACATTAGTTAATACACTAACATAAACAAACCATGAATTACAGTATTTCTAACTAACATAGATCACTAAATAGTGTATTAAATGAATGGCACCTAATTGTAAAGAGAGAACTGAGTATAAATGATAATTTATGTATGTGCAGTCATGACTAAATATACATTTGTACACTGACAAGATTCACAAGCACTGCCTCATAGACTTCAACAAATGCACTCTTTTAGACATTTCAGCAATATATTACACTTCAGACACATAAAACTTAAAATCAGACATGACTGAATGACTTAATACAGCATCACAGAGGGCAAACATTACGACGGACAGCGCCGTGAGGTATGGTATTGTGCTGAGAAAATGAATGACACATGAGCTTGGGAATTAATGCAAACTCACACACATGTGAACATGTACACACAAGCAGGATGAATGGACTACTGTTCATGCAAAGTCACAGCACATTTGCCAAGGCCTTGGTGGACTCAGGTTAATCACAAGGGCAAACTGGCTCCATTTATTACCATTATTCACAGCGCATTGCATACATTTATTGCTTTTTCACTAAATTTCACCAGTAAAGGAATAAAACTAAATATTACCCTGAATTGATAAATCTGATTACAGATTTGGCTTTTTTGAACCAAATGCAACTTAAGGTAAATCAGTTACTCAACTGAGAACCTAAATGAGCTCGTTAGACCCCAAATGAGCTTTCTCCATAGCTTTATAGTTGACCAGCACCAGTCTTAACCTGAACCCACCAAGGTTTTACGCTTCAAACAACAACACAAAACCTTTCTTGAGGCCGTCATCTTGGAGCTCAGAAGCAGAATTCCGAAATCTACCCCTTCTGAAGAGTAAAAGCATGCAAGAAAGAAAAAAATGACAGAAACAGATAAAGGAAAAGCAGAAATAGCATGCAAAAAAAGACAATGGTGACTCGGTTTGTGAGGAAATTGATGTCATAACAAAAAAAGATGAAATATTAAGGGTGACATTGTAAAAGTGAGTGCAGAGATGCCTAGTTGCGTTCAGAGGAAGAAGATTAAAGGAAGCAGTCGTTGACTTAAGGATGCTCTATTGGTTTCAAAGTACTATTCAACTCAAGTCAGACCCATTGTTTGCGCGATCATTGGTTTCGTAACCCTGTAAGTGCACTTGTTCATCCTGAAAATATGGCTTCACTTTTCAGAAAGGTCTATCTTTCATTCAGAAGCTGCGAAATTGAGATTAGGACAGGAGCTCAATTCTGCGGTGACAAATGCTGCCAATCATTTGAAGTACTAGCAGCACGATTGCTTGCAGTTTATGGGTAAACACAGAATCTGTGCAACACACTTATGTCTAAAAGGCCGTCTGTGGCTGCAATAGTGATCCATTGTGTTATATTATTTCATGCGGTGGGACAAAAAGTATTTGAACACTTATATTTGAGTTACGCTCAAAAATGTAGCACTTTCATTGCATCAGATACAAAATATCAAACCAAGAAGTAAACAAATGATGCTGGAGCTTTTCTCCAAATTAAAATAACTTCACTTTTACATCATATCAGAAAGTTTGTTACTCTACAGCCTTCTGCTACGATCGAGTATTGACCAAACATTGTCATTATAAAATAATTTAAAATATACAGCAGAAAGACAAAAAAAAAAAAAAGTAAATAACTAAAAAGGCCTTTTGTTGTGATTCACAGAAGAAAGAAATTCATATGGATGACATGAGTATTCTGATCATAAATGTCTCTTAAACACAAATCAAATGGTCAAACTGAAAGCCTCCCTCCAGCCAGTGTTCACAATTAAATAAAGCAGTCTGTCCTAATGCCTGTGTGGCTTGTGAATGTGACACAGAGAAAATGACATTACCGCTTGGCATCTTTAATCAGTGTCACGCTTTACAGGTTTAGCAACAGCTTCAGCGTCACACACCACTACTTTAATACCGGGCTGCCAAGCCCGAGGAGAACATGCATTTCTGAGGAGTGAATAAAAACAAAATGCCCTGTTACAGTCTTCGAACAGGAAGAACCTCATCTCCACCAACCTCTAACATAGTCTAGGGTCTAGTTGCCCACATTTTGAGAGTGCCACCAGTTTGGTCATGGCGAACATGACTCCAGGGGAGCTGAGTGAATGCAGGAGATTTAAACGCTGCCAGGCTGGGCTCTTATGATCCTGTACTTACATCTACAAGGAGTAACAGCCTCATTTTATCTGTTGTAGCAATGAGGATGAATTTAACTGGGACACAAGAAGCCAGACGGACTCTCGACACTACAATAATAAGCATTTTATCTTGGCATGTTGTCTGTTTCAAGGATTAGATCGCCAAAAGTTAAAATTCTGTCATCATTTACTCACCCAATAAGTACAATAAGACTTATATTTAAGCCCTGCTTGGACCAGGTATTAAGATAGTAAGTAACAGTAGTAAGCAAGAACGACACATTCCTGTTTACACCTGATGTTTCAATCCATCTCTTTTGTCCTGATTTTGAGGGTTAGAAATCTTTCAACTCTTGAGCTCTTTTGGGGTTGAAACAATGTAAGAGTAATTGTTCATAGAACAAGTAATTGTTCATTAAACAAGTGTAATTGAATCACAATAAACAACGTTTTTTTTCCTGAGGTGCTTACACTTAAAATGAGCCACGTCTCCACTTTCCGCCATTTTTTAAATATGACGCCTCCTCTCCCGGAGCCTTATGGGATAGGAAAGTGTCCATGGTATGCTTGCTACAGAATTCGACCGGAAGTAATACGTCATCCGGGTACTTCTCGCCTACTGAATTTCGTCTGCTACGAATTCGGACATACTACTCGCCTCGCATGCTGTTTGTCGCCTACTATATAGTAGGGTAGTAGGTGATTTCGGACGCAGCACATGTGTTTTTTCCTTGTTTATAGTCCTGCCCCTGTCATTAGTGTGTGATTTAGCCCAGCTGTGTGACCCAGGTATTTTGTGTTTCCCTCCTAACTTCTGTCTGTATTTAAACCGTGTCTTCTGAGTTTCCCAAGTCGCTCATTAAATGTGGTTGTATGCGTTGTGGTTGAAGGTTTCTTGTCTGTTCATCTGGTTCACAAATCAAGCAAACTCTGTTTCATTGATCCCGTGTCTCCAGCGATCTCCGTCTATGCATCATCGTGGCATCATCGTGTTATACTTTCTGTTACAGCAGGTTATGTCAAGTAGGTTTTTATTGTCAATTTAGCAATATACAGTTTACAATGAAATGAAACAACATTTGCCCTGGACCAAGGTGTTATGCAGAACTACATGAATCAAAAATAATAACAAAGAGATAGCAACATAAATTAACATAATAATTTGCAGATAAACAAAAAACTGAAACCAAAATAATATCCACAATTGAGTATTTAGTGCAAAACTATACAGAAACATTCATTACAACAGTACCAGGCTGCAACCGAGCAACTCAGTTCATAAACGCTGTACCTGTACACATTTTTTGTGTAGCAGCATTAAGTGTGTGTTTGTGTGTGTGTGTTAGGACAGTCCCTTTTGCATTGAGGAGTCGAATGGCTCATGAAAAGAAACTGTTACACAGTCCGGCTGTGAAGGCCTTAATGCTACAGTATGCTTTGCTGTGAGGAATGTGTGTGATTGTCGAAAAGGCTGCTGGCTTTGTGGATACATTGTGTTTACAATGGCTTTACAACTATTGTCTTTACCTTTAAGTAAATATCAAAGAATAAATATATGGAGTCTATGCAGTGAATCTATGCAAAAGAACTGAAGAATTGCTATGTTTTGAGAAAACAATTGCAAAATACATTAATAAAGACCTGCCAAAGATAAATCAATCCGAGCAAAAGCAATGATTTTGCAACATATTTATGAAAATTTTGAGTAATGAATTCACAAAACACTTGCAAAATGTGGCACTTTATTGACCCCATATAAATAAAACTGAAAATATCCCATTTCACTGACTTTGTATGATTTCAGGATAAATCATAATACATTTTGTGTTTGTTTAATTCATTGGATTGTGTTCATTCACTTGTCATGTGACAGTAGTAGTATCAAAATAATATTGCAGTGATATAATTAATCACAAAAAGGTTTCTGATGTCAAGAACCACATGAGAATCATGCAAACACAAATATTTATTGCTTAATATTGTAAAACAACAACATGAAAATTTTTTAGGAAACAATTAAAATGGATTTTGTCTTTAAAACTATATATATTTCACACTATGATATTTGATGCTGACTGTGTTTAGTGTGGCAATATTTATTTGCATGCAATAACAAATTAAATACATGGTTTGGAAACAGATGTTTGATCGATGAAGTTCAGTGATACAGAGAGAAAATGTGAACAACACAAAAACACTTGTGATCATTTGGTACAATATTTGTAAATTAATCACATGACAGTTCTGAAGGTTTAGATTGGCTTGTGGAAACTTGTAGTGGAGATCTCATATTATTGATGTTGCCATGTATGACTGCGCAGGTGACAGTGCCCATACTTTCATACTCTTGTTTTGTCATTGTTAGCATGCTGAGAACAGACGTGGAGTCTCCTCGATGGATGGGAGCACTGGTTGAGCCCTTCGTGTAAGACCCTTCGCCCACTTTCCACATGATATAGACACTGCCGAGTTTAGGGCTGGAGACCTCACACACCAGAGAGATGACGTCTGGGTCGACAGCATCAGGTTTGTAAATCAAAACTCTGGGATTCTGTCCATCTGAATTGCATGAGTGATAAAGATTCATTAAACATCAAACAAACGTTTAAACAAGAGTGTGTCTAAGCATTTTTTTAAATTTTCTACAAACAGTAAAATGATGTTCTTTCATTCCGCACAAACAAAGCACACAGAGCCACAAAGTTGATTATTTGGACTTACCTCCTTTATCAAAACGGATCTCCTGCTTGATGTATACGTTGTTAATCGTGTCATTCATGGTGCAGGTGACCATTTCACCATCAAACCATTTATTTGTATCAATGATGATTTTGTCAACTCTTTTGAACTGTGAAATGTCCTGAGAAAATTGTATATCTCCTTTTTTATTAACTGCAAGTTCATTCATCACTTTGCATGATACTGAAGCTTCTTTCACTGCCTTTTGCGCATCTCCAGAAACAACAGCTTCCAGGACAACACTACCATTTTTAAATAATTCTCTCTCGATCGGTGGCTTCAGCTCCAGCGAGAATTCAGCTACAAGGAATAGGAAAAGAAATGATCATTTAACATGTAAGTTGGGTTTGTAATAGTAAGAGTGGGAGCTAAAAAGCAGCCCAACATGACTTTTCTTCAGCTTTTACTGTAGGGCACTGGAGGAAATCAGTGATGATTTCCACCCTGAAACATACATTTGAAATCACCAGAATCAAGTAAAACACCAGAGGCCAGCCAGTAATGTGATATTATCATGTAATATTTAAAGATAAAAGAGTAAATGACCATAGATTCCAGTATTACAAAAGTTACAAAAAGGAAAATGAAGTGATTAATCCTGATTTCTTAAACTGCTGTGGTGTGTCGTACCAGGTTCACAGATGACTCCTGCATCCTGTTCACGTCTGCAGTCAGAAACACCCCAGCCGCTGAAGCTGCACTCAGACAGTGAGCTCTCTGAGCCATTACACTTCACATCTCTCATCCAGATTTGACCACAGCCTCAAAAAATAAATAGTACTTAGGTGTAAAAAAAATAATAATAAAATAAAATCAAAAGTTATACCAGTGTGTAACAATCAATCTACGCTGAGGAGTTCATACCTGGTTGAAAATATCCTGTAAACTCTACTTTTTTGGCTCCAGAAAAGCCCATTTGGCGACAGACCACTTGTGCTTCCTCCAGGCCCCATCCTTCATCACAAACTGTACCCCAACGTGCCTCATGATAGACCTCCACACGACCAGATGAAGCCTGACCTCCCACAAGTCTCACGCTGCCCTCCTGTTTCAGCTGCTTCAGTCTGTCATCTTCAAACAGTGACATAAGATTCAAAGATTTCATCAAAAGAACCAGGTGAAAACCCAGAGGAGACCAGCCGATAGTCTGATATTACTGTGTAACATTTTAAAGATGTAAATAACAGCTAGGCCCCAGTTTTAGAAATGTTACACATTCTGTAATGATGTAATGAATCCAGATTTCTTAAACTTCTGTGTAGTGCCATACCAGCCTCGCAGATGACTCCTGCATCCTCACTATGTATGCAGCCCGAAACACCCCAGCCTTTAAAGCTGCAGTCAGACAGTGAGCTCTCCGAGCCGCCACAGTTCACGTCAGTCATCCAGATATTACCAGAACCTAAAAAAATCAACTGAATCTAGCTTAAAATAGAAGAGCATTGTAAAACAACATGCTTGGAATTTATACCTCTTAGAAAATGTCCTTCAAACGTGGCCATTATGGCTCCAGAAAAACCCATCTGACGACACACCACTTGTGCATCAGCCAGATCCCATCCATCATCACAAACTGTACCCCACTGTCCATCATGATAGATCTCCACACGACCAGCAGAAGCCAGGTCTCCCACAAGTCTCACGCTGCCCTCCTGTTTCAGCTGCTTTAATCTGTCATCTTCAGACAGTGACAGAAGATTTGAAGATTATATCGACAGAATCAGGTGAATACCCAAAGGAGACCAGCCAATGTTCTGATATTATCATGTAATACTGTAAAGATGTAAATGACAGTAGGCCCCAGTGCTACAAATGTTACACAACTGGTAATGAAATGATTAATTCCGATTTCTTAAACTTCTGTGGCGTGGCGTACCAGACTCGCAGATGACTCCTGCATCTTTACTATGTGAGCAGTACGAAATACCCCAGCCGGTGAAGCTGCAGTCAGACAGAGAGCTCTCCGAGCCGCTACAGTTCACGCCATCCATCCAAATATTACCAGAACCTAAAAAAAAAATCAACTGAATTTAGTTTTAAATATACGAGCATTGTAAAACAACATGCTGGGGAGTTTATACCTCTTAGAAAATGTCCTTCAATTGTGGCGTTTATGGGTCCAGAAAAACCCATCTGACGACACACCACTTGTGCATCAGCCAGATCCCATCCATCATCACAAACTGTACCCCACT
>JAUCMT010000088.1:9032712-9055703 GCA_032357475.1 Enteromius thamalakanensis
TTGGAATTTTTTTTGGCAAAGTGTGTGAAAAAGTGTGTTTTATTTTTGGTCACAATTGTGACCGGTGGTATAAAGCAACAAATGAACATCACATTTTTTGCATTGAAAATTCATTATTCATTATTCTTAGCACAGCTATTTTAAACTATTTGATAACATTCTATGGTTTGCATTATGCATAAACAACTTATGCACATTGATAGGAACAGTGAGATAAAAAAATAATAATAAAAATAAAATTCAATATTCAAATTATAAATGAAAAAAAAAATTATATTAATAAACTTGCTTTGCCTACCTGGTGTGATACTGTGGGAGCAATGGTTGTAGTGAATTGACAACTCGGCTGGTTTGAATCAGTTGTTCATCCGGTGTCCTGTTCCTGTCCGTTTTCCAAAGAATGGTGGTGCCAGTCTTGTTTCCCCCTGGCTGGCATTTTAGAACATCAAAACATCAACAGGGAAAGACAGCTGAATTCGGTTGATGAAGTCAAACCTTTGCCACGAGCTTACAAACGGTTGAATGATCATGCTCATCCAAGAACACTGGCTTAAGAGTTTTGGTTTCAGAAAAAACTTTGTCCAGCAACCGGTATGACACTGCTACATTTGGGGTGTCTGTATGGTGTTTCACAGAAATGTTCTCAGATATGGCTCGAACAGGACTACTTAAGCTCAGGTTTTCCTCTCATAGTTCTTTCCATTTATTAGATGAGTACATATAAGGTTTGTCTGACAAAGACAACAGAGCTTGTGAGTGACTTTCAAGAATAACAGAAGACATGGGTTGCTCCTTTACTTTCTTTCTCTTGACTTCATTGTGACCGTCAAATTCCCAGCCTGCTGGAACAGGAGTCACCTCAGGGTTGTGAACAGATGCATCGTTGATTTTTGTTTTCTGGTTTGTGATGTCCCAAAGGCAATTTGTTAGAGTCTGAAAATATTAATAAACAAAAGGGTGTTAGTAAGCCGTTTACTAGATGGCGCTTAAAATAGTTTCATGGTGAAGGCTATTATCTTTTCTTTGCGGTTGAATCTGAACTGACCCTCGCCTTATCAATTACAGTGGAGCTTTTTTTTTTCAGATTGCAATTACTCAAAATAATGACCTGCGCTATTTACACATAATGTTTGGATATCATACTGAATTTACTCCATTTCATGTTTCAAAATCACATTGCCCCTTTAATATCCCTTGCTAAAGTGTAGTGAAGTTACTGAAGTTACACAGAAACACTTTATTAGTGGAGGAAAATGGAATTATGGTTTGAGATCAAAAATCTAGTTAGTCTACCTAGATAGTCAGCCATCACTCACCGTGAGTAATTGTGTCCCCTGGTTGGTGCATTCATCTCGGGAAAAACCAACTCCTTGGTCCTTCAGGCTTGCAGTTAAAATTGTTCCTCAACTCATCTGTTCTGCTTTGCGCAGCTTTAGGCTGTGGTAAATGTTTTTGTTGCTGGGCATGGAACAACAAGTCAAATGCCGACGGATGGCTTGTGTTGGAGGTCGAGGGCACAGGTTCCTCAGGAATGCAGTTAAAAAATATGTATTTAAATTAAGGCTGTCACAAATAACGCGTTAACGGCGTTAATTACTTTTTGTCGTTAATTACATTAATTTGTTTAACGCATGCACGGTGTGACGAATTATTTGTCAGGAAAGTGGGACAACAATTACCTCGGAGTAACTGCACTTTGCATTAGTGACACGTGGGTACTCAAGTCTTTTAAGCTGGCTGTATTAAAAACTGAGAAGCGTCATTTTGCAGAGGCTTGTAAACAGTTCCTGTCTGTTGGACATAAGTGGGGGCAAGACGACAACCATTGCGACTGTCAGTGCATGCAACATGGTTGTCGCAATTCGTCTTATACGCTATAAACACATGAACTGTGACACTCACATGCAGAGTGTCACAGTCTGTCAGTCTTGCTGACAGCGTCGTTGTGAATACTTTGGTCAAGGCAGCGCTGGAGAGGCAGTGCCTCGCGCGATAGTTTCGGTTCAGCTGCGTGCGACAAATGCTGCCAGTGTGATGAAAGCACAATCGCCGCGCGCTGCTTACGCGTACAGTGTGAAACCGGTGTAAAGGTAAAAGATCGTTCTCATTGCAAAGACAAATATAATGGTATGTTTCAGCTTGATTTAAACCACAATTATTTGTGCCCCTGGTCCACAAAAGTAGGAATTTACAGTAGGAATTTTACATAAAATTTTCATGGAACATGATCTTAATTTCCTAATTCTATAAATTAAAAAAATTATAGAAAAAAATCTGTAATTTTGACCCATGCAATGTATTTTTGGATATTCCTACAATTAAACCCCAGCGACTTAAGACTGGTTTTGTGGTCCAGGATCATATTTGGCTGTGTTAATAAACAGACATATTATGAAAATTATGTATCTGTGTCCTGTTATTTATCTTTTGCTATGCATTTCAGAAAAAAAATGGTTAGAATTTAGGTGTCTTTGCAAATAGTGATTAATCATGATTAATCCACTGAAAATCCTGATTAATTTGATTAAAAAATTTTATCATTTGACAACCCTAATTTAATTTGAAAAAGGGACACGACCCCACAGACTAGCTACTCGCCTGAAACCGTAGAGATGTCTGTCCACTTGTCACCCCTATCCACTCTCCCACTAGCTGAGACAAACTTGCATCTGCACGTTTTTACTTCTTGAAGTATATCATTAAACATTTTAGAAGCAAATTTTACTTTTAAAGCCTCTTTGCAAGGGCAATTCACTGAGACCACGCATATTTCCAGCGATGCCGCCATTGTTTGTTTCATCGTAGCTACAGAGCATAGACTGAAGCACAAAAGCAAATTGGCAGTGCCCGCGTTGTGAATGACGTTGATCATCATCCCGTGGAAATCGGAATCAGCCTAGGCTACTTCAAAATACATACTTTTCTTTTTAACCGAACTTTGTAAAATAAATTTGAGTCTCATATTATTTTATTTTATTAAGTCCAATAAAATAATTTGGGTTGCACGCAAATCAACAGGGTCGGTCGGCAACCGGGCCTTAGTATGAATGTTATAGTATAGTAAATAGGTAGCCAGTGTGCTCTAAAACAGTGACAAAATTCACATTTAGAAGATATAATCGTTTAAAACTTGCTGTCCTGTCACTTTTCATTTTTTTGACGTCACCTCGTACTTCAACTTCTCATCAAATCCTCTGACAGATCAAATCCTCTCTAGAATCTGAAGCACCCGCCCCCTTCATCATAAATAGACGCTGAAGCTGAGATCGGTCACTTGTTTACAGTGTTAGTATTTTCTGTTCAGTGAATGGCAGGTAGAAAACAATGTAGGCGATAAGGAACCAATTTAGGCAGTTTAAATACACTTTTGATTGGGGCAAATGAGGTCTGGTTTCGAGTTGTGTCGCACAAACCACAGCGACGCTCACAGTCTGACCAGACTTCGTCTCCGGTCCAGAGACGTGATCGCACGAAGCAAATCATATGTCATAAGTCTGCATTTATTAAACACTTTTAACACTACACAGTCTCAGCATAATTATGATCACAATTTTTTTCATATTGAATCTTGGAGGTAATCTATTAGACTGTGGCTAATACAAGTTATTAAATATTATAAATAATATTACACATCTGAGGTTCAAAAAGACCTAAATGCCCAGCGTGGACCAGCCGTGCTACTGGCATCGTGACAAACAGGAATGCTACCAGATAGCTCCAGCTATTATAGCCCTTCTTAAACAGCAGCTTCCCACATGGAAGAACGGATTTCAAAAAACAACAGACACTAGTGAGCAGACAGTATAACTGAAATGCAAACAGACCTGGGCAGACAAAGTAACATAAATGTCAGCCAGAGCTAATTTGGATTTTTAGATTGTCTGATCGAGGTCAGTCTGGCAGTAGTCGTCTACTGGGCTTCGGCTAAATCAGCGGGAGTGATGAAATGTGCTGGGAGCACCATGGGCATTTAAAACATCTTCAGCACAGAAGTTTATTGATTTCTCTGGAATGGTTCGGCTGAATGTCAGGCCATCCTGAGGCAATGCCATTAACCGCGAGCTGCCACAGGGAAGCAACAGCCTTCAATTTGCATCCTAATCTCCCACACCCTGTGTGCTCAGATGGAATCTCTGGAAATGTTTGGCCGGATGTAAAGTCTGTGTTGTTGGGTAAAACGATTTAGTGGAAAGGTTTGTCAGTGCTGAAATATCAATCAAATTTGTCTTGGTCGGGATAGCGAGTTCAAAGAAAAGAGTGGGAAATATAATTGAATTCAACAGTTCGCACCCAAATATTACCCAGCTGCATACGTTAACATCCAAATCCATCTATTTAGAGCACCGTCTGGCCTCAGCTAAATCCACAGGGGTCAAAGGTCAACTATGCCGCCCTTGTGCTCTGTTCAGCACCATGGCTTCTTTACTGTTAAGCTACAAAGACCCGCTGAAGTCCAAGCTACTGTACATAAATCAACTCAAGACAGCAAACGTTTCATATTTTAACAGCCTCTCTGCATTGCACTGCTTTAACGAACAAATAAAGATGAAATACTTCTCATATCAGCACAGCTTTACGAGCCTGCTTGGACCTTACGGACAAGCCGTTACAGAAGAAATGGCCAGTGCTCACTTAATTGAACATGGGAAGGTTTTAGTGCACGTCATTATTTACAAATATGAAAGACCACAGCGTAGGAATGAAAAAACTGCTTTAGACAAGCACTGGAGGGCTCTGATAGTGTTTTGTGCAGTATGCTAGTTACTCCTGCATTAATGGAGCGCATCTCTCACCTCAGAAGGACGATGGTGTATGAAATCGTATACATGCAGCTTCATTGCCTGCAGTTTCCTGATGCAAGCCGTCCCCCCGTGGCCTGTTATACAGTTGTTAGTTTAGTGCATTCACACCACTGACCTAAAGAGCTTATCATCACTGGGGTATCAATACACCCCCACAACCTGACCCTGGGACCTCTTTATACGATTATAAGCCAAATATACTGAGGATACATTTTTTGAAACAGTGCATATAAGTGTATAAAGTAGGGAAACAATATTCTTAGATTACCCAGATAAAAAGAAAAACAGCAAAATCAGGGGAAAAGTTATCCTTGTTACAGTATAATTATACATTTAAGTACTGAGTGATTTTAATTAACTACTGTACATGTACATGCAATATGGTTAGGGTTAGAGTTTGGCTTAAGGTTACTTTCATGTAGTTATGCATAATTTATTGTTATTTTATAATATTAATAACATTTACGATTAAATTTTATTGTTATTGATTAAATTGAATTGTTTTTAGTAATTTTGTTATGTGCTTTTTCCCCATTTCTTACTATTTAATACTGATTTATTTATTTCCAGTTAGTGATTTGAGTGCTTCAGTGTTACCAAACAATTAGCAGCATCCCATTAAATCTTATCTAACAATTGCAGCAGCACTATACTGAGATCAGCCAGCCAAACTCATTGAGAAACACAGAACAATCCCTATTATGAAGATTCAGATTTGTGTAATTCAATAAACAATGGTCAGTTAATATGCAGTGCCTTCAAAGACAAATTGAACACTAAATGTTGGTAAAAAATTAAACACAGACATACTAAAAAGGCACACTGGTTGGAAAAACTTGGCTAAGAACTACACTGTGTTCTGAATTATTATGCAAGTTGAAATTCTGGTCATATTTTTTTTTCCAAGAACATTTTACCAGCCCCAAACCACATCAATCTTAATAACTACTATTGATTTTGTATTTAATCATATATTTATGATTTATAATTGTCCGGGGAGACTGAAAGTCAAAAACTCTTTATATTCAGGTTAGTTTTCCAAATAAAATGAGCTGAGAAAGAGATTAAACTCAGACTAACAGTTAAAATGATTAAATGCTCATGAGAAGGATGCAAAACTAATGCAATAATAGAATTAGCAAAGTTAAAAACTGACCATTGTGCATCGAAATGCTCATTGGGTTAGCAGAGTCAGAACAAACAGGTGGACACGTTAACTGCAAAAGAATTAAGAATTAATGTCAAGCATTAGGAGAGAAACCATCAGGAACCATTTAGTCTTCAGCACCATCCTTTTCTCAGAGACTACAAAATCCTAAAAAATGACCCTCACTTATTAAGAATCAACATGCTGAAGAGTTGTGAGGTCCATTAAGACTGATTTCTCATAGGCTTTATGGACAGATAAGATGTGAGTGACTCTTGAAGGAACAACATCACATTCTCTTGAACCACTGTTTAAAGAATTGATCTTCTGGAATCTAGCAGTAAGTTTGGGGAGCTTGTTTTTAGTCCATCTTGAAATGTCTGTCTTGCAGAGATTGACTAATATGAGCTTCTAAAACTTACTGTCAGATTCCAGAAGATCAATTCTTCAAACAGTGGTTCAAGAGGATGTGATGTTCCTTCAAGATGACGCAATGATGACGCAGTGAATACGATTCTCTCTGACCAATCAGCAGTCTGCTGTGTTTTCACGTCACATTTTAGTATCGCCTTAGCTCGCCTTAGCTAGCTTGGAACCTCGCCAGGGTGGTACGAAAAAAAGTACCTGGAAGCCGGTACAGGTACAACTTTTACACCGTGGAAAACCAAACAGAGCCGAGTCGAGCCGTGGCGAGCTGGTACTGTGTAGTGGAAAAGCGCCATTAATGGACCTCACAACTCTTCAGCATGTTGATTCTTAATAAGTGAGGGTAATTTTTTAGGATTTTGTATTCAAACAAAGTCTCTGAGAAGCTGTTTGATTACCAGCTTTCTTTAAAACATCTTTTATGTTCAACATAAGAAAGAAACTCAAACAGGTTTGGGTTGAAGCTTTAAAAGCCCACAGAAAATCTGATCTAGGTCACCCAAAAGAAAGAAAGGCGATGGGAGATCTAAAATGCTAATGCTCATCACGCCTGATCTGGCAAGGGTTTGACTCTGCATGGCAGTAAAGGTGTTAACACTAACCAACAGCTTGCGGCTGAACGAGAGCTACAGTCAGAATGACAAATGTGCTGACACCACAGTCTCGCCACTGCAGCTGCATCATGGGTAAGATAGGGAGCTAATAAAGAGTGAAAACTAAGGCTACTGAAAAGAGAGGAAAGACTGTTCTCGTTCTTTCAGTCTTTCGCTTAAATGACCCCTTAAAAATAAATGAGGCCACATATCATTTTATCACAGAGTTTTAAATAACGAAGGCCATTTGTCAGCTTGTCTATTGATTTTGTAAAGGACCAATCTGCATGGTGTCCGAACTACTAATGGTTCCCTTCAGAGTTGTGCTGATTTTCATACGCCCTACATATGTGCCCAAAGCAACAGAATATTGGTTGATTTGAGTAATTTATGTTATGTATAATAATCATGTACATTTATTTTACAAATGACTCCCAGTGACAGTATCTCAGTAAAGCATGACATGAGCAAGCAGCTAATCTAACAACTTAAGTGTTAACCATGTGTTTTAAGCATAAACACATGAATATGTTTATTCAGCTTTGAAAATATAATCAACGTTTCCTTCAATACCATTTACAACAATGTTTCACTTACTAGAGGCAGCATATCTTTTGCATTGTAAATGTGCCTGTTATGTCTAAAAATGCTGTCTAGCTAGTAGTGTTGCACGATTAATCATATCGCAATCGCGATGTCAGCCTACACGATTGCATTACAGCAAATGTTGCGATTATATTAAATAAACAAATGCATTGTTAGACATAAGACATTCATTGTTGCGTTCACACTAGACGCGAATGAAGCGTTAAGCACGAGTGATTTACATGTAAAAAGTCAATGCAAAGACGCAATTTGACATCCTGCAGAGCGATTCGCGAGAATTAAGCGGCGCGTAAAAACACGCCGTTTTACTGCACGCATGAGCAGCACGGATGTGGCACATACGCAGAGCAGAAGCAGTGCGCGCCAATTGTGCTTTCATTCTGGCAGCTTGTACTGCAGAAGGCTATAGACAAGCATCTTTCTGTCGTTTTTTCCAGCGTTCTTCTCCGAACACTGTGTGCCATGTGCTTTGTCATTTATGTCATTTCTCTGCACCTGCTACGCGCTTCTGCACCGCTCCTGTGTGCTCTCATCTGTTAACATGGACGATGAAAAAAATAGTCCCTGACGCGCGAAGTGTGAAACCGGCGTAAACTCGACATGTTCAAGCGTCCAACTACACGCGAATAGCGAGATATATTCACCCAAGTCACCTCAGGTGTGAACGGACTTTTATCAAAGAGGGATTTGAGAAAATGATTGGCACACTGGACAAGAGATACCAAAAGAATCTGAGTGTGCATTTTCCTTTATAACAAGCAAGTTGAGTCCAACCACTTATATATCGTATCGCAATCGCAATTATAACCTTAATAATCGCAATGTGACATTTTTCCCAAATCGTGCAGCCCTGTTAGCTAGGCAGCTCACTTCAATTTGAAACAGAATCAGAAAATGTCCGTCTAGTTTGAATTTGCCGTTTGCTAGCAAATGCTTTCACCACAGAGGCTTTTAATTCAAATTTTCATACAAGTCTGAAATGTATTTTTGTGTTTAATTATTTGCTTAAGTGGCAAATGGAAGGATGTACAGTACAAATTTATCAAATGTGTTTTACACGTAGTGCAAATATTTAGAAAAATGTTCCATTCCAAAGATGTTTTACTGTTCATTTAACATAGGTTTGAATATAAGGTGGCTACAATGACTGCCAAAACTTAAACAAAGCACAAAGCTAATTGCTAATTACTGGATGTCAGGCACATGGCATTTTTAATATGATGTTGAGTTAAAAACAACTTAAGAATGCATCTCAAGATCATTCTGTTCCAATCTTCAGTGCTTCCTCTAGGTATTTTAACTGAAGATAGCACTCTATAAGAATAACCAATCTGATCAGAGCATTGAGGACATGACCCTAAACGACCCCAATTATACAGGTCTTTCTTAAGACTGACTTGTTTGGACACCAAGCGAGTATGATTATGACAGTGTGTAGATCTGCACACATGCACACAGAGGGTCGGCGTGCTTTCGAAAGCTCACTCATCCTTTTAATCGGCGTGGAATCCATCTAAGTGGGTCAAACTCCCTCCCATCTGCCCCACTGAGATTTTAATGCACAAGGCCTGATTAAAACACATACATACACACAGAGGAAAAAATAGGCCACACTTTGCTGCTGGATTCGGGAAACTCCTACATGGAATTTGATGAAGGACATTTGCGAGCAATTACGCTGGGCGCCACGGCGGTGAACGAAAGGTCAAGTGGTACAATTCCCAAAACCCTGTTTGCTTGATCTCTGCAAACAAAACGCCTTTGTTCTGTTCTGAACCAATAATGCTTCGATATTGCAATCGTGTCCATGCAATGTGTTTGTTAGTGTGTGTGTGTGCGCGCATACGATCACTCGGGATATGACCTTGTAGAGACAGTATACAGAGAGAGGAGGCGGACGGCTCAGTGGGAATCCTATCGCTCAATACGGCGGCTGTTGCATTGGAGGTACTATCTTTCATTAAGTGGACTACTGTACCTTGGAAAAAAAAAACTTTTTCTAGTGTAATTTGAGCTAAAGAAGCGAGAATTAATGTTTTTGAACTTCATGGAAAATTTCCTGACAATACTATTTTAATGCCAAAATATGCCCTTATGTCATGCATATTTGTGAGTGATGATATGGGTAAGAACCAATTAAGGTTTTTGCAATTAAACGTGGCATTGTTTATTATTTACTATATGCATTTATTTGATCTTATTTAAATAATCATGCTTTCAAAATGCATTTATTACAATTGCTAAGAATCTGCATAAGCTTGTTCATTGTGAAAGCAATTAAATGTATTATTGGGATTTCAGCCCATTCGCACCAATAATGTCTGAAAACACCGCCAAGAGTGAACTAACTTATCTTAAAGGGAGATAATTGTCCAAAATTTCACAACTGAATTAACCTGCCTTTGGTAGACTGGGAACGAGCAAACACAAAACAGCTAGGCAGAAATTAGTTATTTTGGGTACACTAGTCATAATAATGATGCTGCTTGGTTCGAAGCACACCACCATCGCGTCACAGTTACGAGTCGAGCCCTGCTGGTCTAATCCATATGCACATCTGCTGCGGGGAATCGTCGCTGTAATCCCATATGGGCGTAAATGAGAAAGAAAGATTGTCCTCTTTAAGGTGGAGTGTTGACTTGAGGTGGTGCTCCTGTGGATAGGACTCTGGCACTGAAAGACTATGGCCCTGCTCCAACACCTAGAGAGTGCCTTGCTGTCTATTGTCCAGTATCCAAGCCAAAACCGAACCTTAAACATGCCTTCATCAGCAGCAGCGTGAATCACCCGCGAAACTCAACGCGCAGCTTCTCAGTGATCTACGGCTCTGTGTATAAGCTAGCGTTCCTTCTAAATACAGGTGACGTAGATTTAGCGCTAATCAAAGAACCGGCTTTACTGATGAGATGCGCATAATATATCGTGCGGTATATACCGCCCAGCCCTAGATGAAGCTATCATAATTTTACAAGAATCTCTAAAACAGCACTGAATTATTATCATTTTTTTTATCTGGAAAATGACATATGACAGAAAATGTCTAATGGAAAAAGAAAGGATCATGAAATTTCAGCAAAAATACTGACAATTTTAAAATGTTAACAAGCAGAATTTTTCAGTTTTCAGTTAACCAAATTTTTAAGTTTGTGAGACATAAAAAGGCATTCAAAAAATAAATAAATAAATAATAATAATAATAATAATTGACCCAAAAGGGCAAATGAGACAAACTGATCTAAAACGGTCTCTGAGTCTTGTAGTGTACACTTGGCTTAAGGCAGCATACTTCAGCAGGAAACCCTTTGGAACGGTCTTTGCGTCATCAACACACCTACAATTTTTCAAATTCCAGGCATTCAGCTCAATAGGGTTTGGAACATGTCTTTGTAAACCTGAGGCATGTCAAATGAGCTTTTAAACTGGCAAAGCTTTTCTACCTCCTCATTCCACCAACAGGCACAATGCAAGCGACTGCACAAATACAGTATAAATAGCTGACTAATTACCATTACCACAGCCCATAAACACACTGACGACTGCATCGTCGCATCTGAACTCAGAACTGCTATACATGTGTTTATCGGCCTGTTCATATGCAACGACGAGCTGATTGTAATTTGAAATCGCAGTGCTAACGCAGCACTGTGCTGGCATACGGTTATACCCCAATCCAACTCCCTCGCGCTAATCGCTGCAGCACCCAAAACTGCTGGATGAAACAAAACGGAAAAGTTGCACTTTTAACGAAGAGCCGCGGCCCCATCATCCGTTTTTTTCCTGACACTTGGCTGGAGCGGCACTGGAGCGTGTCTGCTCAGAGAGAGCTGAGAAACTGTGTAATTGCTTTGACCAAATGCTCATGAGGGAAAAGAAAAGAGAGTGACGGGACGGCTGTATACCCTGGTGGAAAATAAATATGCTAAAATATGCATTTGAAATACACTCAAATACAAATAAAATGTATTATATAAATTTTATAGCTATTTTTAAGGCTACGGATGGTATATTTTGATTTCCTAAAGCAGATATCCTAAAAATGTGTATAAACAAAATTAAAAAGTAATTTTGCACCTGGCTTTATCCTATATTCAGATATATGTACCGGAAATATATGTAACTTTCTGCATATTTAATGAGGTATTGCCTCTTTTGCATATTTAAACATAACATAAAAAAACCGCAATAATTTTTTTTTTCCTATTCATGCGAGTAATCCACTGGTAAAGTTTTATGGTCCTATTTGTAAGTTAAAAATGTTACCCTATTCACCTGTAGTGTCTTGCCTTAATAAATATACCCTGTGCAATTGCACTTTTAGTATAAGAAACAGGTATACTTAAATTATGCTAAATTGGAAAAACTAATTGTGTAAGTACTTCAACTAAAGATATATTAAATCATACAATCCTCATTAATAGTGACATTAAAGCACATTTAATAATAAGAAATATGCATTATGCACAAGTAGTACTTTAAATAATGTCTAATTATAATTTTTATATCAGTAAGTCTTGAGCAATGTGCGAGTAAATACGTTCAATGATTTTAATTATGCTTAGAATTAAATATATATATATATATATATATATAGGACATTATGCATTTTATATATATACTGTATATGTATTATGACTATATATACATATATATATATATATATATATATATATTATTACAAAATGCAAAAATTATTTAAAAAAAATATTTTTTAAAAATTCAATAAAACCCCAAAAAATGGGTGATGGTTTAAAAGGAGAAGCAGCATTTTCAGATAATTCTATGCTAAAATGCTAAACATAAAAAGGAAAAAAATACTTTATTTCACCATTTCTTCACCATTTTCACAAAAATATTTTTATAATCTTTCTTACTGGGCTCAAATCACCCATGAATGGCATATTTTGAAATCATACAATAATAATAATAAAAAAAAACGTTGTTTCACCCACCCTAAAAAAAGATTCAGATCGGGCTCTGTAGGACCCTTAATGTTTGAGACATCCAGATGTTTTTGAAAACATTTTGCGCACAACACAATCACTGCACCGATAAATCCTCCCTGAGCCAGATCATTTAAAGTGCTTCTGGACTTCCTTGTGTTCTGTTTGTTGCTCCGATCACACCCAAGCTTCTGAATAAAATCTCCATATTAACCTCTCTTTTATAAAGCAACAAAAGCACTATGTCTTTGCCTTGCCCTTAGATTGAATGGAGGGTTTAATTGAATACATCAGTGAACTGACTGCAGCAGCAGCAGTGGGTGGACTGAATCAGGCATTTGCTTTGTGACAGCATGTAATTTGTATTTACCAAAGTGCCACCTGTGATCCAGAACAAAGATCTACCTTGGTGTCAAATTCTGAACCGTCAAACACCAACATCAGATCGAGGTTACAGTGGGAGCACAAACGTTTACACCACGGAATACCTCACACGCAGCCTTCGAATCCACACGGACATTTCCTAATTATGGTAATTACTTGCCTGCTGCTGTAAACGGCCAAAAAGGCATGCAGGTATCCTACCTGATACTATAATTATTTACTATTATGTCTAAATAAATAAATAATTAATCACTATCACTCCTCTGCAAAGTTCTGGGGACTTTTAACTTCAATTGTAAGGAAAAAAATAAAACATTTCTTAATATCATTCACACAAAAAAAGAAGGTCGTCCAGGTTTGGAACAATGACGAAATGTACATTTTTGTCCGAGCGTTAAATCTTGACAGTGAACCAATTGAACTGACACTTTCTCAAATAAGTAGCAGCCGTTATCTAATATTAGTCATTTAATTTGTTTAATGAATATAATATGGCTGTCATCCTCACTGCAGCCTGCATCTCAGGAAATACGTGATTGAAAGGGCTTTTCCACGCTAATCAGGTTTGATTGAACAAGGTTACATCAGCACGGACCCTGGCAGCCAGAGCCCTGCAGACAAAAGGACAGAGCACTGAATCATGGGTAATCAAAGGCTGTGCGCTGTGAAATGATGAGATAAATCTGTATGGAAGGTGAAGGCTCCGAACAAGTCAGAGTGACTCAGGACAATTCTAACGCATTAGATCTCAATAAGACGTCTCAGAGACAATAGAAATCGCACTGAAGATGGATACGACTGCCTTTAAAAGTATCATAGAGTCGTTTGTGAATCGCCTTCCTTTTGTTTCCAAGCAACAAAAAGCGCTCTTTCTCCTTTGCGTAGACTACATAAACATCTTCTTCTTTACTTGTATTTCAAAGGTTTCTGTCATCATATAATGTCCCTTTAACACTTCGAAATAATCGTAAGTACCCTTCACTGAGACCAGTGCAGGGTTTCTAGTGTGACTGGTTTAGTATTCTGGGCTGGACTGAGTCCTGTGTGAGAAGGGTCAAGGCATTAGTGTGATTAAACTATACACCCCCCTCTCTATAGCCATCACAATCTCTCTCCATCCATCTCTCCAGTGATGTTCTGACATGTCTTTCACCTACATCATTTCTCATCTCCTTCTCATTACTTAGACTTTAGCAGAACAATTACAAAACTGCTTAAATGGATTGTCCCTCTTGGCTAACCTGGGGTCTAGTGCCTTGTTGAAGCACATAACTGTGATCAGACTCTGTCCGGATCAGTTCCTGGGTCACCTGTATAGCTCAAATCTTTCTAACCGAGGAAAAAGGAATTTTTATTTTTAATCTGCTTAATTTATCTGCTTGAATTGTTATTTTTTATATATTTGACATAGTGATTAATTTAAGCTTATACTACGGGGCCGTTGAATGCTTGAATCTGATTGGCTGACGAACGTTCTGAGGTGTGCAATTATTTTCAGGGAAACGCACGGTGCAGGTGTGGCAACGTCGTGGCCGCATCACCACCTCGGGTGTGCATTATTTTTCTAATAATTCAACGTCCCGTTGTCAATTATTCCTTACTGCATTGATCCAAGTTTTCGTCTTATGGTCAAGGTCTTATTGTTAAGAAATACAGCACAACCAGTAATACTGTGAAATTATTATTATTATTTTTTTACGACATATTACAGATAAACAAAATTTTTCTATTGTACTATATTTTTAAAATGTAATTTACTCTTTTGACACAAACTTACATTTTCAGCAGCCATTACTCCAAGCTCCAGTGTCACATGATTCTTCATATATCATTTTAATATGCTGAACTGTTGCAATTTTAGAAAAAAGAAACCATTTTAGCAATGTTTAAACCATTATACTTTTTATCAGGATCCTTTTGATGAAAGGAAATTCAGAAGAGCAGCATTTATTTGAAATAGGATAATTTGAACTAATTTAAATGTCTTCACTGTCACCTTTAATTTAATGCATCCTTGCTAAATAAAACTATGAATTTCTCTCAGCATTTGAATGCAGGTATATTGTATGTTATGTGGTTCTTTTAAAGCTAGCTGAACATTTCCTTTATCATTCCACAAATACTGGTTATTTTAATATTTCACATGAGATAACAAGTTCCCTTTGGAATGTTTTATATGAACCAGATAATTGCATTTGTTCTCTCAGTTTTCTTCATAATTTTTTATGTTCTCACTTAATGAATATAACTAATTTAGAAATCTTCTCATCCAGGTTCCCACGACTCCTTCAGTTTCTACATCGACGAAGCCTCACCGGTTGGGCCAGAGCAGCCTGAGACCGTGCAGAACTTTGTCTCTGTGTTTGGCACAGTGGCCAAGAAGCTGATGAGGAAGTGGTTGGCCACACAGACCATGAACTTCACCAGCCAGCTGGAGGGAGGCATCCGCTTCTTTGACCTTCGCATCTCCACCAAACCCAGAGACCCCGACAACGAGCTCTACTTTGCACACGGCCTGTTCAGCGCCACCGTACGAGAAGGTCTGGAGCAGATCAGCACCTTCTTGGCCTCCCATGCTCGCGAGGTCGTGTTCCTGGACTTCAACCACTTCTACGGCGTGCAGAACCTCCATCACGAGAAGCTGGTCCAGATGCTGCGCACCATCTTCGGCGACCGACTCTGTCCGGTAGTGTTTGCTCAAGAGGTAAGCCTGAAGTACCTCTGGGAGAAAGAGTATCAGGTGCTGGTCTTCTATCACAATCCCATGGCTCTGGAGGTTCCTTTTCTGTGGCCTGGTCAGATGATGCCTTCTCCTTGGGCCAATACCACAGATCCCGAGAAGCTCATTCAGTTCCTTCAAGCCTCAGTAAAGGATCGGAGACGTAAGGGCACCTTTTTTGTGTCCCAAGTGGTTCTCACTCCCAAAGCAAGCACTGTCATGAAGGGTGTCACCAGCGGTCTGAGGGAGACCATCACAGAGAGGTAGGCTATAGTGCAAAATCCTTTCTGTGAAATTTGTGGCATCAAAGAATGTGTTGACTCATTACATCTCTGTTATCTTCAAATCAGAGCCAGGCAAATATTTTACAGTCCCAAGTTAATCTCATTATTGTTATTAGCCATTGCTCGGAGTCTCTTGGGCTTCACTGATAAGGGTTTGTCAGGCTCGGTTTGAAACATGAAACTCTTGGCAGAAAGCAGATTTGGAAATGGCTCTGGACGACAGAACAACATATTCAGTGCATTAATTCTAGAGTGCACCAATATTCTGCTCATTCAGATGACTGAGAGGGGGTCTTTCCGCTTCCCACATGGAATACATTGGCATCTGCGGCTGTCAAAGGATGATCTTCTGTTATTCTTTCTCGCCTGTCAGCAAGCATGATGTATAGTGTGCCACTGGGCATGCAGCTAAGCACAGCCATAACAACTAGGCATTGGAATTGTAGAGAAAATTCAATAATTAGATTTCTTTAAGCAATTCTGTTTTTTTTAAATAATGATTCTTTTAGTATTTCTGAGGAAGAAATCTTTTATCTAGATGATTAGATAATATATATTTTTAAAACAAAGAAGTTTTAACCCTTATCGTAGAAGCAGTACGTACAATTGGTGTTAAATTTGCAATGCTAAATATTGAAAAAAGCTTTAGAATTCTGATGGAGTATTGTTTATTTTTTGAAATACCACCCACACACAAAGCACACAGTAACTACACATAGTCATATGAACAAGCAGTCAAGGAAGTTTTACGATACATTAATATAATTACAGTTTATAATACAGTTTAATTCACTGAAAAGAAATATTATTCCTAATTAGTTTGGGAATAATTGGGACTACATTAGCCATGCTGTATGGAATGATTTATTAAAAGTACCAGCTAAAAGGGTTTATTTAGTAATTATACTTTATGTTTTTGAAAGAAGTCTCTTATGCTCACCAAAGCAATGTTCTGATGTATTCCCTAAAAATGTATATACTAAAATGTATTTGAAATCAAATCATTTCATGCTAACTATACTAAAAATACACTTACATATTACATATTACCCTGCAAATTAATTGTGCAAAACTAAACTAAAGATATAATGAATAATAGTTAATTTTTTTAATTTTCAAAAAATCAAA
The DNA here is from genome assembly GCA_032357475.1 of Enteromius thamalakanensis. Classification (NCBI taxonomy): domain Eukaryota; kingdom Metazoa; phylum Chordata; class Actinopteri; order Cypriniformes; family Cyprinidae; genus Enteromius; species Enteromius thamalakanensis. Next base: position 9,049,742 of record JAUCMT010000088.1, read on the forward strand.
GTATTTTTATTATGTTGTCATGTTTTTATTGTGTTACTTAGTCTTTTAGTTAGTTTTTAACCTAGTCAAAAACCCAGCTGCATTTTGATTGAGATTAATTGGAATGCACAAAAAATGCATTTGATCACACAGAACTTCAGAAGTCTTCTTATTATCAGTAATGATTTATCTGTGCTGCTTAATATGATAAATGCTTTTCAGGATTATCTGAGGAAAAGAAAATTCAAAACAATGTCATTTAAAAATTTTTTTTAATCTTTTATAACATTATAGTGTGTCCTTGCTGAATTACAAGTATTAACTTCTGAGCACAAATGATTGAACAGTATTATATAGATTCAGTAGCTGTGTTGTTGGTACTGATAGTCGGCACAATTTGTATGATTTAGTATGAACTAAGCATAATTTTGTCAAGGTACTGAACCATATCCGATCTGTAATCACACCTTACATGCGATCCTCATACATAGCTGATTCTCTCTGGGTATTTGGTGAGAAGCGGCATATTATTTCTGCTTAGTGTAACTGGAACATTAAACTAAAGGGCAGAGCTGACACCAGCGTTAGTCACCCTGGTTACTCAGCATGTAGCAACATATCATATTCTAGGGAAAATGCACACTTTTTTATATATATATTTAAGTTAATTTTATCCAGGCCAATGCCAGTGTGAAAGTTTGGCTGAACGAATCATTATTTTTTGCATCAACAGTGCTGATGGCAAATTAATTATAGATGAGGGGAGAGGTGGGGCACAGGGAGTAAAATGATACAGCCTCTGCCAGCACTCTGCAATCTGACAAGCATGGCGTCTTATTAGCTGATAAAGCCTACTAGCCCTTGCATCATCTGGAAGTGAGCAGCAGAGCATGAGATAAATCCTGAGTCATAGTCCTTGCAAGAATGAGTCTGTGTCTGCCGATGTGACCCCACTTCAGGTGCATCACCACCTGCAGACCATTTATAGATAGACCCAGCAAACAATGCGTATTAGATTTGTTCCAAAACCTGGTGAGCTGCAGGCATAATCACACAACTTAATCATGCTTCTTACTAAGATTTCTGCAACTTAAGAAAGAAAAATATTATTTTCATAATTAATTTTGACATGAAAATGATAATTATCACAAAAAAGCAATTCTAAAAACTGTTTTTATTTTAATTTAAAGCTTGTCAAAAATGTTTTATTTTATGGTTTTGACTTGCCGTTTAAACTATTATCTCTAAAAATTGAGATAATTTGACTTTTTAATGTTTTTTTATAATTTTAATGTGACAAATATTAACTTATTAAAAAAAACTTAATGTATGAAACAAAAATGATGACAAATCATTTATGACACATGAGTTATAATTATAGAATAGCTAAGATTGTGATTATGAAAGAAAAATTGTTTACTTTCAGAATTTTAACTTATGATGTCATAATTTAAACTTTTATCCATAATTAAATGGATGGATGGATATTATAGAGCAATATTTGGCCATGATACAACTTTAATATCTAACAGAGATGGAGAATTATGGTCCTGCAGCCCTGCAGAGGTTGGCTCCAACCCTAATTAAAACTCATCTGCATGTACAGTAGCTGTCTCAGACCTAAATTAGCTTCTTCAGGTGTGTTTGATTAGGGTTGAAGAAAGATTGAGAATCTGAGGGTACAAAAAATAATTGAAATATTGAAAAAATCGCCTTTTAAAGTTGTCCAAATGAAGTCTTTAGCCATGCATGTTGACAATCAAAAATCATTTACAATCAATTACTTTATTATTTCATTTATACATTTCACGTTGGTTCATTTTAGTCAGAATGCTGCATTAAAAGGCAGAAGACAGCAATGCAACTCCCTATATCTGAAACTCAGCTATTTTGTGTTCTGTTTGAGAACAAATCCCCTTAGATTGAAACGGACTGTATATATGTGTTTTCTCAGGGCTCTTCCTGGCATGATGCAGTGGATTCGCTCACAGCGACCCGGGGAAAGTGGAGTAAACATCATCACGGCCGATTTTGTGGAGCTGGGGGAATTTATCAGCGCTGTTATCACCCTCAACTACTACCTGGATGATGAGGAAGAGAACGCCACCTGAAAACCTGAACATTTCCCACATCGCTTGTGGTATCAATTACTTGCTCCCTCTCTCTTTGCCACATTTTGATGTTTTATTGATTTTTATTTAATTTTTGGATCATAGAGGCTGTGTTCGTCTGACATTTGTAGGGCTAATGGAAACCATGAGAATGATAGTAGAGAGCAGACACGGTCAGGTGGAAAAATGTCAGGTTTTGTAAGAGGATGAACAGGGGCCAGATGCTGATTTTATTTCTTTCTGGGCAAAAAAAGGTGACTGGCCTTTTCCCATGTTTCTCTGCTTCCGATCTGTTGGACTACTAGTTACTGATCCACATGCTCGAAACCTTGATAAGTTCTGCCCAAATTCTGCTTCTGATCAAAGTAACTGTAACATTAACTCACTTCATGGGAATAAATATCGTTTGTACAGTGAATGTGATGCTGAATCTATAGTAGGTTTATTTCTAGTGGTCATATTAACTTGTATGATTGTCGAGTTGTAAATACTTGTAAACCTGTTGAATTGTAACTTTGCTCACTATTTGTCATGCCTGAACATACGTCAAAAGTTGAGGTTCCCTTTGGGGCCTCGGCCTGGTCTTACAGTGTTGAAGAAGTAAACTATTAGATGTTTGTATTCACAACCAAAAATTGCAATTGTACTTGACAGCATTTTTGCCTTTCTGCCGGTATCAACACTAATAAGTGAGGATTTGTCTCTACATTTTTGTAGTCGTCTTTAACTTTATCCAACAGATTCTTTTATATATCTGTGAACAACATAAATATTCTTTGCATTTGCACTGCTGTGACTGTGGACTGTTAAAGAGTGGCCACTGAAGTTACAGGAAAAAACACAACCCAAACAATCCATCAGCAAACAATGCACAATTTGGCATTGTAAACATGCATACATAAACAAACACACAAGAGACTCACTTAATGGGTGTGAACAGGCTCATTATAACACCTTTTTCTAATTAGCGAGACTAATTGGCTAAATAGCCATGCTAGTGTTTAAATCACACAGAAGTAATTGAATTTGTTCAAAATATGACGTCATGAAACAATGTCCCACACTGCTGCCTTCTCTCTTTCACAGTCAGGAGGCACTAGAAAACTACCTGGAAAGTTTGCAGCATTGTTTGTTTATTAAAGTGTTTAAATCATTTTTTTATTAATGTGACAATCCCATGGCCGATCTGGAGCATGGACTTGTGTGAATGCATTAATCATGCCTTTGTACAGTATAAAATTGCATGTAGTTGTCTAGGTCGATAAATTGTATGTAAACTTTCTATGGGTATATGTCCTTATCCAACATTTCTGACAAATCTGGTGTATAATAAATGTAAATACTGCATATATACCACATAGTGTGTGTGATTATACAAAATACAGCAAGATGCAATTTATATATTCAGTTACCTACAGCTTTTCTATGATCATCAGAAAATTGCATAAAATAGGAAGTCTCTCAGATTTATTTAAACTGAATTTTTTATGACATTTATATTTTAGGCCAGGCTGATTTAGGTTAAAAAATGTCATGTGGTGTGACTCCTCAACAATTGCATCATATTTATGAATGCATAATTTAAATGTAAAAATGTAGGGTCTCATTGATATCATTCATTACAATCAGCTTATGCACAGCTAAAGGCCTGTTCACAAGGACAATAATTACTGGTATCAAGAGGTGTCAAGTAACCAAGTACAAATACTTTGTTATGTTACTTAAATAGAAATTTTAGGTATCTATACTTTACTGGAGTAATTATGTTTCAGATGACTTTTTACTTCTACTTCTTAAATTTTCACCCAATTATCTGCACTTTCTACTCCTTACATTTAAAAACAGCCTTGTTACTCCTATTTCATTTTGGCTTGTTTCTGGCTTGTCATTGTTCAAAACAAACAAACAAACAAACAAACAAACATCCAGATAAATCGCGCCGTCCTGATAAAGTGAATTTGATTATGGTTTAATTAGAAACTGGTTTGAACATGATTCAAACTGTATAACACAACACAAATCACGTCACACGCTCCAGCACGAACAATATAAGCAGCGTCCGTGTTCCTGGTGTTGAACAAATTAAAGCCACCGTTTCTATATAGCTCAAAAGTGCATTAAATCATATTCCTATAATTGTATATAAAATTGCATATGGTAAGAGTCAAAGACAAGTTACCTCTCAAACATACATATCTTAATTTGATGTTGCTTTAATACTTTGAACGTTTAAATTTATTTGTCCGAATTTTGTTCTGAAGATGAAAGTTTGTCCCGTTAGTAATGTGTTACTGCGTCCGGCGCCGACAGGATCACTGGATTTTATTTCCCTTTCCCTTAAAGTGGAAACAGCTTACAATACTCGTTCAAGAATAAGACAGTATTCTAAACTATTCTAAATATTTATTTTATTTGTGTACATTCACAATAAAAACAGCTGCGTTTTGTAAATAAAAGAAACTAATTGAAGGCCGTTTTCTCAGGAGCGCATCACAAAAACTAAAAATCGCTACAAGCTTGATGCAGTTTTTTTCTTTCGTTTTGTTAATTTATTGTTTGGTTAGAAAAAATATATTGTTTTATATATAGCTTTGTTAAGTTTTTCTCTGTTCGCACAATATGTGATATGAATCGTTCTGCTGCTTTTTACTTGTGGAAACAAATTTTTAATGCATTTTTAATGGGTCACTGCTACTTAAAAATTTGAATGTAATTTCAACGTATTAAACCTTTTAAAAAATATTTTTATGTAGGCCTATATAATTTAATGTTTTCTTTTTTGTTTGTTTCAGCTGATGAAGAACAGGCTACTATTGTGCATATAATTTGCGCTGTAGGTAAAATTTCATATGAAAACTTTTTAAGGCCAAAACATTTTTTGCCATTCACCAAAACCTATACAACAGTTATTTTTTATGACATCATGATGCACACCAGGCCAGTTGGATGGAAACAGGCTGGAGACAGCAAATTTCACTTTTTTTTTTTTGCACAAATTCTCTTTGTCAATAACAAAACTGTGTAAAAACTAGATGGAAGCTAGGCTAATGTGATAAGTAGGCTATGCTAACTTTGTAACTATTTGTAAGCTTGTGTGGCATTTTGTTGCCTTACATTGCTTTTACTTTTATACTTTAAGTAGTTTTGAAACCAGTATTTTTACACTTTAACTTGAGTGAAAAACTGGAGATGATACTTCAACGTCTACAGAAGTCCTTTGAAGCTCTAGTATCTGTACGTCTACTTGAGTAATGAATGTGAATACTTTTGACACCAGTGCTGATAAAGCACCAAATTAGAATCCACTTCATTTTAAAGAGCCTGAGCATTTGAAATTGCCTAGAGGACAAATTTGCAGCCCATGCTTAGAATAAACTAAATATTGTTGTGCATTGGTGCTAATATTGTAAGCTAATATTGTAGTTATCATTCTTGGTGTCATAGTCCACCCAAAAATTCTGTCATCGTTTACCCTCACCTTGTTTCTGTGTTGAGCACAAAAGAAGGTAATTGGAAGAATGTCGGTAGCCAAACAGTTGGATGGACTTTCATAGTATGGAAAAATATCAACTGCTTGACAACATTCTTTAAAATATCTTTTTGTATGTGTGTTCAGGAGAAAGAATCATGCATGTTTAGTGAGGGTGAGATATTACTACATTTAAATTTTTGGGTGAACTATACCTTTAAGGCAGGGGTGGGCAACTTCAGTCCTGGAGGGCCGCTGTCCTGCAGAGTTTAGCTTCAACCTCAATCAAACACACCAGCCTGTAACTTTCTAGTGATTTTGAAGACATTTGCTGCGTCCGAAATCGCCTACTACCCTACTATATAGTAGGCGAAAAACAGCATGCGAGGCGAGTAGTATGTCC
>JAUCMT010000088.1:9064970-9092406 GCA_032357475.1 Enteromius thamalakanensis
TATTTAAGTATATATAAATACAAGCACATGTGTGTATATATTTAATATGTTATGTTTATATATTAAATATATTTAGATACAATATCAAATATAAGAAAATAAATATAAATGCATTTACATGTAAAAACGTTCAAAATGTTAACTGTACGTGTTTTAATATAAACATAAAAAATAAACACAGCATAAACGCATATATTATGTAAATAATTTTTTTTATTTTGGATGTGATTAATCATAATCATTAATCACATCCAAAATAAAAGTTTTTATTTACATTATATATGTGTTAAATATATATATATATATAATTTTATTTATTTTTAATGGGCCAACAAATAGAATAATTCACTTGTTAGGGACCCCCTTCCTAAATGTTGACATCACTACATTATTGTTATTATTATTATTATTATTATTATTATTATTATTTGCATTTCATTTGCATTGCAATTAGTTACTGTTAAAACTTTCAGTAGTACAGTATAAAATCATTATTATTAATTGTATGTATTATTAATGTGTTTTATATGTAGAATTGTTATTACTTTCTGCTTATATTTATATATGTATATGTTTGTGTTATGATTTTCATTATAATGTTTTATGTATCACATTTAAACAGTACGGTTTCCTTTGTACTTCTACTACTACTACTACTAATAATTTTAATAGTAGTAACAACATCAAAGACAATAAAACAACATACAAAATTGGTAAATTGGTTTAGTACTGTGAGATCTTAGGTGTGTGTGCGTGTGTGTGTGTGTGTAGCTTTTCACAACAGTTTTGAGGCAGGCTCTTCTGTCAGAGCTATCAGATTTCTCAATCTTATTCCTATCTTTACCTTCACCGGTCTTACGCAAGTCTACGGTGTTTTCCAAATCTTGATGTAGTGGAGTGTTACTTAATACTACTGGAGTATTATGAGCTCATGTAGTATTACTGTTAGAGTAGCTGTGGAGTGTTTAGGCTCATGTGGTATTAACTCAGATCTCTGTACACAAACGCACGTGAACACTCCCCGCTATATCAAACGTTTTACAATTGTTTCATGCAAACCATAGAATGTTTACGAAAACACATTTTTGTTCACTGCTGTTTAACCATAAGTTTACACCATAAAGTCTGGTCCACAGTAAAGCTCATTATGATCTGGGACCACCAGGATCTAAAAACCAACCAATCAGATTTAAGCTTACCGTTTTTAGAAAGCTCTTGCTGTTTTTGTGCAAACAATCTGAGCTTTAGACTACATGTCTATTTAGCAGATATGGTACACTAATTCTGAATCCAGTCCTTTGAGACCCCTGCGGTGAGTGTTTTGTCCTCAGGCACAATGGTGATTGATCAGAACCGGATCTCATTAACACTTCAGTTCCTAGGTCACACTTAATTGGGATTGAACTTGCAACCTTTGTGTTAATGACCCGGAACCATAAAGCTCCCCCCCACCGCCAGCCAGGAGCAATGTCAGTGTTGACTGATGGGAATGTTTCAGGCATGTTGGGAGTTTAAATGTGTATGATCACTTACTGGTGTCTGGTTTGTGTGTGTGTGTGTGTGTGTGTGTAACACTGGGAACAGGGTTGTTTTGCCATAGACTGGACTGCGCTGTTGCCAGGGACGAGTGAGTCTTTAGTTTATCCTGCCAAAATTCTCCTTGGCAGTAAAAGGGGATTCAGTTCACTCATTTTTTTTTTCTTTCTTGTTCCTCTTCTCTTTTCTCTCTAAATAAAACATGCCAGCACTCTCAGCTTGCTTTAGCCGCACACACGCATACATACAAAGGTCCCCAGCTGATTCTTTCTGTCAGTCCTCTCTGGTGATCTCTGCTTGTGTGTGTGTGTGTGTGCTCTTCTGTGCTCCAGTGGCCAGTCAAGGACAGTGATGCGTGCAGATGCATACTGTACATATACTCGTTGTTAATCCTCTGAATTTGGTCGATTGGTTTTTGTGACCTCAAAAACTATCATGAAATTCTGTGACCTAGTGGAATATATCCATTAAGTGTTACATATATAATATGAGTCTGAAGTGAGCTTTCAGTCGGAAAATCAGTTATTTTTAGTAATATCTTTATGAAGATAATAATACTATTAATATTAATTTAATTAATTTTGAATGAGTTTTTATCGTTTGTATGTGCTTTTGTAATTTGACTTCTTGTTTGACTTTTTATTTTTATTTTTACTTGAGTGTTAGTGTTAGAAATATTTATTACTTAATTTCAAGTCATTATTTTTTAAAGTTCATCATAGTTTTATCTAATATTAATATTTTATTTCATATCAGCTTTATGTTGTTGTATTGATACAATTGTAACATTGTGCAATTGTCCACAGACGTATACGACATCATCAGTAACTGAATCGTAAACATTAATTGATTCATTTAAATATTTATTTACTTGTTTATGATGTGTTTTTATATGTTTATATATTGTCTTACATGAATTATTGTACTATTAAAAAAAACAAACAATTAAAAAAATACTGATTGTCTGCCATTGTGTCACAATGTGCAGTGTTTTTCAGAGAGTACAAAGTATTATTGGTCAGAGTTTTTACCTTAGTCATGCTTGCAACAACACAAGGCATCAAGCTGGGTAGCCCCGCCCACAGCGAACTCTCATTGGTCCAAAATCCCACTCCATATGGCTGTCTAAGCATTAAATATTAGCCTCTTTCCTCTCATCCTTGTTCTCGCTCTCTCTGTCTTCCTCGTCCCTTATCTTCTCTGTGGTGTAGTTTGGCAGAGATCTGTATGACAGCAGTGAGATTGTTTTCTCTCTCAGCAGGTAGTGAGACGAAAAGAAAAAGATCAAATCCACTTGGCTTATTGCATGCTTAAAATGCTTACCTCTCTCTTTCTCTCTTTCTCCGTCTCTGTCTGTTTTCCCAGGGTGCTGTTTTGTCACATTCTACACACGGAAAGCTGCCCTGGAGGCCCAGAATGCACTGCACAACATAAAGACCTTAACCGGGGTGAGTGTTTGTTTATCAGCTCATGTCTGTCTCTCTCTGAAAGCTAGCGAGGCAGTGAATGTCGACAGTTTCAAGTTTTTAATCTGGTTTCTTTTGTTAGAGGTTGTAATTCAGGAAAATGTGTGAAGTTACGTTGAAGAGACAGGCTTATGGCGGGGTTTTTTGTCTCGAGTCAAAGAGCGACTTTAATGAGTTTATGATTTGCGCTTTCTGACGGAGCGATGAGTGATGTTTGTTGTCTTGTAAATCAGAGCCCTTGTTCTCGAAATCCGAACACAAATGGTCACGGGAGGGATTCGAGCTGTACCCTAGTGTTCAAAAAAAATTCTATAATTCTTTAAGAAAGTAATTCATAGTTTTATTTAGTAATGCCGCATTAAATTGATATTTATTTTTTGAAAATGCCAAAAAAATTATTAATTCCGTATCAGAAATCATTTGATTGATCTGATAAATGCTGTATGCTACGACTTTGTTCAATTAAAAAAATCTTATTTACGGTATTACAGTTTCCACAAACAATTTACAGTAAAAAAGCACCAAATTAGCATATTCAGATGATTTTTTGAAGAGTCACATGATAGTGAAAACTGGAGTGATGACTAAAGATAATTCAGGCTATCATAAGAATATATCGCATTAAAAAACAATATAACAAAGACATTAATTTAAAATTGTGATACTATTGTGATAAATTGTGATTTATTGTATTTTCGCATACAGTTGTTTTTTAAAATAATTGCAGCCTTAGTGAGCATATGAGTCTTTTTTTTTTACAAAAAAATGTGAAAATCTAAATGTTGAACGTATGTGTATTTCACTAATATTAAAACTTTTGCACTAATATTAAAATTCGAATAGACCAATTAAACCAATGATTATTCCTATAGTCATATAACCAATGAACAAAAAGTTCTGGATATTAAAATACATTTCACCAAATAAATCAAAAATTAAGTTCTGAAAACTAAAATTAAAAGGATTTTTAAGTGATTTTAAGCATTTGAACATTATAAAATAATAAATAAAGTGCTGTACTGGTTATGCAACAGCTCTTTTTGGTCCTCACATCTGATTGGCTGAAATGAGTGTGATATTCTAGTGATACATGTTTGTGTATTGCATGTTTTTGTGCTTAATGTTTTAAAGGTCACTGTCAGCTGTAATAAAACGAAGTTGTCCATACAGTCAAAGCAAGATTCATGTTTTGAAAACATAACAATAGTGCTATTAAAAACCTACTGTTTTCTTGCTATTATTGTCATTGTTTTCAAATCATCTTTTTGTTTAGTTAGAAATGTTGTTTTCCCTGCTCCAAACCCCTTTAGCCTACGGCAGACCTAGAGATGTCACATACGATTATCATATCAATCGCTGCCATAATCAGACGTCTCTGAAGCAGTGTGTGTGAGGACGATTGAAGGCTAATGTAGGACATGTCTGTTAAAGTATCCTCCAGCTGTGAACGAATTCATCTCTCTCTCTCTCTCTCTCTCTGTCTCACATTAATTCAGTTCACCGGAGCCTGCCTGCACTACAAGATCAGTTCAGTTTCGCGAAGATGCTTGTTATGAAGTTTTTGGGCAGTAGACATTTATTTACAGTAATTACAGTCACAAATGAGCAGGACCAAATTCAATCCGAAGACTTTATGCTTATTTTGAAGGAAAATTGCATATGTAAATGTTAGCTAAGGGGGTTAATAAGATTGTAGTTGGAAGTTAAATCCATAAGAAAACATATTTGCAAATGTAATAAACAAGCAAGGAATTATTGAATTTGATTAGTGACAGGCGTTCTAGTTCTGTAGAAATGTGTATCTATCTATCTATCTATTTGAGTTGATTAAAATAATTCCTCCTGAGTGTGTGTGTGTGTGTGTGTGTATCAGTGGATTATCTGTTTATGACTTTGACAGATGTTATTAATTTCCCCATCTGAATTGGCTTTAAGAAGGTCTCGTCTGTTTTAAAGTGTTTGTTTTTGCATGCACGCTCTAAAAAAAGGTAGCTTTTATTTATTATATATTTATATATACACTACCGTTCAAAAGTTTTAGAACAGTAAGATATTTAATGGTTATTAAAGATGTTTCTTCTGCTCATCAAGGCTGCATTAATTAGATTAAAAATCCAGAAAAAAACTGTAATATTGTAAAATATTTATTCAATTTAAAACTCTTTTCCTTGTGAATATATTTTAAAATGTAATTTATTCCTGTGATACAAAGCATCATAACTCCAGTCTTCAGTGTCACATGATCCTTTCAGAAATTATTCTAATATGATTTATTACTAGAATATTATCAGTGTTGGAAACAGTTGTGCAGCCAAATATATTTTTATGGAAACTGTGATTTTTTTTCTCCTCAGGATTCTTTGATGAATAACAAGTAAAAAAACAACATAATTATTACCAAACATAAAACATTTCTAAAATCTAAATCTATGCTGTGAATTTTTTGTTCATTTAATAGATCCTTTGTTAATAAAAGTATTCATTTCATTCAAAGAAAAAAGAATAAAAATGTACTGAAAAGTAAAACATTAATCTACTGTAACAGTAGTTCTGAACATTATCATCCATTTTAAATAAATGCTTCCCTTTTTAATATTTTTACAATCAAAGAATCCTAAAAAAAACCTATTAAGCAGCTCAACTGTTTCAAACACTGATAATAAAACATCAGTGTATTAGAATGATTTCTGAAAGTATCATGTGACACTGAAGACTGGAGTTATGATGCTTTGTATCGCAGGAATAAATTACATTTTAAAATATATTCACACAGAAAACAGTTATTTCAAATTTAAATAATATTTCACAATATATAGGTTTTCTGGATTTTTTATCTAACAAATGCAGCCTTTATGAGGAGAAGAAACATCTTTAATAACCATTAAATATCTTTTGAATAAATATCTTTTTAAAACTTTTGAACCGTAGTCTACATTAGTGTTCAGATATAAAAAAAAACATATAAATTAGAAAGAAACCATTGTAAACAAACAAACTATAAATGAATAAATAATCATCTGTCTGACCTGTCACTAAAATGAACCCTACACCTGTCAATCAATCATTCTGCTTTACCTGTGGAATCAGCCAATCAGCTCAGATTTCTAGCTATCGCTATTGATTTTACGCAAAACAGGTACTTCCAGTCTGAAAACCAAATTCTCCCACTTAATTACGGATAAGTGTTCTCACACCTACACACACTCAAATACACAGGCCAAATCTTCCTCTAGTTATGATCAACCTCAATCCTCTTTTTCTGCTCATTGTGTTCAAGCAAAGTCGACTCTACATAGAGATTTCACAGCATGCATGGAGCAAAGTTCCAGAGTAACAAGAGGTTACACAAGTACCCAAAAGTATGAGTCACCCTCAAGTCTGCCAAAATACATAACGCATCAGAATGCAGACACAGAGAGCAGTCTGTCACAATCTGGAGAGAGGCAACAAAAGAAGACGCCTTATGCCTTCCATGCAGTTGAAGACTGACCTGGTTATTTCTCAAAACTGCCATATATTGGTGAGTAAATATTGATTTATAGATATCCAAAGTTTTAAACTTGTACATTTTAGATGCATACTTTTCTTGCATTCTTTTTTCCCAATGAGAACTAAACTTCTGATTAACAAAAAGGTTACCCTTGTGGGTAATCAGGATGCTCTATATTGATTGGACGTGTGCAGTTGTAATCTCTGATTAGGTGAGGACGTGGTGCACAAGCAAGTCAGTCGTAGTAAACACTTACGGGAACGGATGTTGTGAAAAGTATGTTATAAAAACATAACACTAGTTTGGGGTAAGAAAGATTCTTCAATATTTTTGCAAGACGTCACTTACAAAAAGGTAATATTGTAAAATATTACTACAATTTAAAAATACTGTCTATTGTCATGTATTGTAAAATGTAGTTTACTCCTGTGCTTAATAACATTAAACATTTTGCTGATACCAAACTTTGAATGGTCACATGTGGTTACTCCAGCCAAACGTTTTGTCATTAATCACTTAACCTCATGTCGTTCCAAACCTGTAAAAACTTTGTTCGCCTTCAGAACACATTTTAAGACATTTTGGAGGAAAACAGGGAGGCTTGTGACTTTCCCATTGGCTTCCAAGTACCGAACACTGTCAAGATCCAGAAAAGTACGAACGATAACGTGAAAAACAGTCCACCTGTAACCAGTGCTTTAACCGCTACTGTACAAAAAGTTTCTCGTCACTTAATGTTACGGTTGAAGCACTGATGGCAGATGGAGTATTCTGACAAAGTCTTTTCAGGACCTTGATGGGTTTGGAACGACAAGTAATAAATGACAAAATGTTTATTTTGGGGTGGAGTATCATTTTAATACACTTACTTATTGTGAAATGTTTTGTTTAAATAGAATTTTTGTAAGAAATGTATCTAAGTTTGATTTTTTTCAAGACTTGCATATGCTAAGTCAGGTGAATGAATAAGAAAGCAAAAATGCCTCAGTACAATCTGTGCTGATGTAATCAATCAACACACCAATCAGAAAAACACTCTCCATAATCAGAGTAAGTGCAGATGTAGATTGGATTTGTCGGGGAAAAAAATGCAATGCAAACCTATGGTTGCACATCTAGATCTAGGCTAACCTCATCATTTACTAATCTTCATGTCGTTCCTCATATGACTTCATTTCTTCATTGGATCACTGGATCATGAATGAACAGACTTTAGCTTGGTTATCGACCAACTATTTCCCTGTTGACACTGTAAAGCTGCTTTGACACAATCAGTGCAGAAATATACATGTGACTTGACTTGAAAGTGGGTGAGGATCTCAAGCTCCAAAAAAGACAAAATATCACCATGAAAGCATCATAAAAGTATGCACTATGCTGCAAGCCATAAGAAATCTTTGTGTGATGGATTGAAAATTTGAGGCTTTTTAGGCCCAAATATGAAAGAACTTCATTCAGAACTTGAACGCATTTATTATAAATAATTCCTTTTTTGCTCGACGCAATATAGTTTTCAAAAGGCCTGTTTTACATTATTTTATTAATTTTTATTTAGACATGAGGGTGAGAAAATTATGACAGATTATCTCTTTTAAGAGCCTCTGGAGAGCAGAATTTGATCTCATTACATTGGAGAAACTTTTGGGCGGTAACTGGATTGCTTTTAATTGTGTCTTTATAATATTCTAAACAAAGTTTGGTTATTATTTCAAGTTTTGAAACTGGTTACTGCACAACTGAAGTCACGATGTAGAACAAGCTCTGCGGGGCTTTTGCTGTGTTGTATATTTATTCTTATAATACTAATGCTGTGTGGGTGGACCAGCATACAAAACATTCAAACACGCTCACAGAAGAGAAAGTTCTGCACACGGTCAGTGGATTATTTATACAAGCTCATTTGAACAGCATGCCTAAGCTCAATTAAAGCTACTTCACGCTTTTTTCACTTAAGCTTCACTTTAGATCTATAATCATTTAAAAATATTAGAAAATTAATGAGTATTCAGAGTTTAAGTTCACAGAATCAAACATATGGTTAGATTCAGTCATTCAAGCAAAACAACTGAAATAGTTGGTCATAATTTACACACTTTCATGTCTGACACATGCTTTTTTCTTTAAATTAGATTTTTTTTTTAAATGTCTCCGAGAATTCTAATAGGTCTGGGTAATAAATATTGATGGCACAATTTAACAAATCGTTATTGACTGAATCTCAAGGCAGATCTCTTAGTCAATGCTGGGGGGTTTTCATACTGTATATAGTTTACAGAATTGTTTTGAAAATGTTTCCCCCTAGGAAAATTCTCTTATGTATTTCCATATGAATCCATGGTGCATCAAATCAAGACTAGAGACTAGAATCAAATCTAATCCAAAGTAAACTGAATCAAATTTTGCCTATGCAATGAGAGTCAATGGGTTTTTTGGATCCCGATGTGCTTCAAAATAAAGGTTTAGAATGCCATGAGGGTGAGTATATGATAACAGAATAAAACATTTTTTGACAGCTATGACTTGAAAAGTCACCAGTGCACCCAAAAATTAGTTCTGTTATTAATTACTAAATATTTTACTAAATTTTTTCCATCAAACCTTTGTTAAATACACGGTAGTTGCGTTGCTGTGTCTGCAGGGTCAGAAAGCTCTTGGATTTAATCAAAAATACCTTAATTAGTGTTCCAAAGATGAACAAAGGCCTTCCTGCTTTGGGTGAGCAATTATTGACAGAACTTTTATTTCTAGGTGAACTATGCCTTTGAACGCATGTTTCTGGACTAACAGTGCATCCTTATTGGTTCTGGATTCATATTCCCATTAACCAACTGATTTTATGATTAGGCTAAGAAATAGGATGGGGTTGGGGCTTCAATAGTGCCAGTCTCACTTAAATGACACTTAAAAACATCCCAAATGGCCAAGCTGGTCTCATAAAAATATGTACCCCTTGGCACTTTTTGTGCAACACCATCTTTACAGTACATGCTTTACTGCACATTTCACTGCACTCCACTCTGTGGCA
Organism: Enteromius thamalakanensis; assembly: GCA_032357475.1. Taxonomy (NCBI): domain Eukaryota; kingdom Metazoa; phylum Chordata; class Actinopteri; order Cypriniformes; family Cyprinidae; genus Enteromius; species Enteromius thamalakanensis. The sequence goes on from JAUCMT010000088.1 coordinate 9,074,488, forward strand.
CTAAAACACAGATTCAATATGTGAACCCTGGTACATTTTATTACGTTGCTAAATTACTTTATTAATGGAAACTCTGTACGAGTGTGTGAAAAGGAATAAAAGGTATCAGAGTTTTACTGCCTCTAGTGTTCATTTCTTTTGGAATTGTATTGATACTGTATGTACTTGTTGGTACTGTACGTATTTCGTGTCTAGCTAAAAAGTGCACCCACGTACGTTTATGCCACGCGACCAGGTAACAAACTGCAGTCATTTTTTTCCTGTCTTGATCTCTAAAAGCTGTAAATGTGCAGGACTAGGGTTTGAACAACAGCAACAGTGGTATTAGAGAGGCGTTTCCACGGACATTTCTCCAGCTGGAGCAGTTTAACACTGCTGGATTATTTATGTGCGCCTGGAGACTCTAATGGCCTTAGAGGAGACGCTTCTGCTAATGCCTGGCCCTGATCTCCATGTTCCTTTTGAGTTAGTGATACTCATCAGCAAGAGTGATGAGCTTTAATGGAGGGAGGCGGGGGAGGGCAGTTTGCGCAGACAGTGATGTCATTTAGAGAGGTTTAAAATGGCCCATGGGCCAATGGGTTACATTTGCTGTTCTAAAACATAGTGCTAACTAGTCAGACAATGTAAAAACATGCGTTCTGAAATTAATTACTCACCCTCGTGTCGATCTAAACCCAGAAGACCTCTGTTCATCTTCAGAACACAAATTAAGATATTTTTGATGAGATCAGAGACCCATCTGACCCTCCACACACAGCAATACAACTGAGATGATCCCAGGTCCAGAAACTTAGTGAAAACATCACTAAAACAGTCCATGTGACATCAGTGGCTCAACATTAGTTTTGCAACACTACAAGAAGACATTTTTGCGCAAAGATTTTATTAAATGTATTCATTTCTTAGATGTAAAGTTTGAATATATATAAACGAGATTATAAAAATCCATATCCAAAACCTGAAATGCATAATTATTATTTTTAAACAGTTTTGATTGGCTACAGTGTGTAGGCAGTCACAAAACAGTAGAGACCCAATCCAACAAACAATCAATAAACAAATCAATCAAATGAATGAAAGTATAATCAATAAGCTGTAATCCTAACATGGTCAAACATGCCATCACCTAATTAAAACTCATAGGGCCGGTTTGCAGGATAGGGATTAAATTAAGCCAGGACTAGACCTTTGGTAATTTAGGACATTTAAGAATTTTTAGAAACATGTTTTACAAAAATGCATTATCTGTGAGCATTTTAAGACCAAAAAATGACAATAATGTATTTTAAGATTTCTCAGTGCAAGCCTTTTCCAGTTTAGACCGCTCTTAACATTTATTTTAATTTAGGACTAGTCTTAAACCCTGTTCGGGAAACTCCGCCAATAAAGTCTGATACGGTTTCGAAAAAATAATCCCTCTTACTTTTTAGACCTATGTGTTCCACGCTGTTTGTATTTGTGCAGTAAGGAAGCTCACTAGGTTTTACATCAGAGCTACTGATATTTAGAGGCCTTAAAAAGAAGTTTGTTGCATAAGCACAAACTTAAAGTGACAAATGGCCAATCCCTTTTCACACAAACCAAATATTAGCACTAGTATGAAGCTAGCAAAACCTCTGAATTGCCTGCTTGTTTTCTTTTTATTATTTCTTAAAGCACAGGTTACTGTTAACTCATATGGGTTCATAAAACAATAGAAAGCCGAATTTCGAGGGAGCAAAGTTGCTCTAAATTAGTGCAATCAATCTTCAGCGGTGTAAAAACACATCTCCGCTCGTCTTGCTTCACACTGGTCTGTGGGCGTCTCCATGGCAGCAGCTTTTGATTGCTTTTACTTTATTTGCAAGTTGAAAAAGTCATCACTCTTTGTTGGGTGCTAGGAGATCATCTCATAACTTTCACATTAATGCCCTCAAAACGATGATAAATGCATCTGAGCTCCTATTCGCACACTGCTTTTGGGAGAACAACGGTCCTTCTGCACTGTTTTTTGCGTGTCTGTTTTCTACAAGATGGAATTAAAAACTCATAACTTGTTGCCAAAAGCACGATAAATGTGTGTTTTGGAGCTGATTAAGCAGGTGGTGTCCAAACAGCAGGCGAAAATAGAAATCTGAAGGCCACGCAATTAGATGCTGCTGGGGTTGAACCCATGATTTAAAGGCGCAAACAACTTGCTCATCATAAATAGGAGCCTACACAGCTTACAAGTTTCTAAGGCTGTGTCCTAATTTGAATACTCATGCAGTAGGCCTACACTAAAAGTGCTTATTTTGCTAATATCTAAGTTTGAGATTAAACTGCTGTGATATTAAATGTTTGTTACAATTACATCAGGAAAAGTAAACCCACTTTCCCCTAATTTTCTTGAAAAATGTGTTACAGTGCGGCACTTACTGTAAACAAAGTACTATTCAATAGTAGTCAGAAACTAGATTTAAAAGAAGACAAATTTTGATGTTGACTTGAGAAAACCTATTTAGAAAGTAGTTTAAAACATTCAAAGAAAGACACTTGAAATAGATAGCTTTTTAAAGCTGCTAGCATGCTTTAGCACATTGCTAGCATGTTTTAAACAGTGTTTTGGTTGCTAGCATAGTTTAGCCTGCTAGCGTGGTAACATTTTATTATACATTGTAAACATACAAAGCTAACACATGTAACTAAAAAGCTTTAACATGAAGCTAACATGCTATAGCCTGTAAGTTGCTAGCATTTTCAAACATGTTTAGCACATTCTTAAACCATGTACAGTAGCTAGTTGTTTACATAGTGCTTGCATGTTTTAACATGTTGCTGTTTTAGCTTGTTCATTGAACATGATAACAACTTATAAGGACATGCTATCATGTTGCTAGCATGTTTTAGCATTTGATTGAGCTTAACTTAAACCAAACAGAAAAAATAGCTAAGATTAAGCAGTTCTGCCTGATGAAAAAAAATGTATATGCTGGTTAGGTATGTTTTGAAGCTGGGATGTTGGTTTTTGCTGGTCCTTTGCCAGAACATGACCAGCATAAACCAGCAAAGGACCATCTTAGACCAGCATCCCATCCCAACCCTCAGAGCATAACTAACTAGCATAAGCTGTTTTTTCAACAGGGCCAAGCTGGTGCTCAGGTGGTTGTAGCTGGTTTGCCTCCCAGCCTGACCAGATACTGTAGCTAAAGTAATGTTTAAAACCCTCAGGTCGAAACCAGCCTGCTAAACCAGCTTTGACTAGTTTCAGTTGTTTTTTCAAGCAGTGACAGAAAATCACACTGGGCTTGAAGGACACATTTAATAAAATGTAGCCCATTTTGCTTGATTAGAGACCATAACATTGTGTTCAGACAGAACCCTTCATTTCAATAATGTTGACAAAAGCAGCCAGTCATTGAAAAATAACAGACAGTGTCTTGATTATTTTCATTAGCAACAACTATCACCTTTCTGATGTTAACCCAACAACATTCAGGCACAAGACGGAGGTCACACCGAGTACAGAAAGTATCCAGACCCCCTTAAATTTTTCACTTTTTATTATATTGCAGCCATTTGGTATTTAAGTAAATTTATTTTCCGCATTAATGTACACACAGCACCCCATACCTACATAGCACTCGTATGCCTGCAAGATGTCTGTTAAAGATCTCTTGATCTGGAAAGCATCTGGAAGATGGAAGAAAGTTGTAGAAAGTCAACCATCACTGCTGCCCTCCACCAGTCAGGGCTTTATGGCAGAGTGGCCCGACAGAAGCCTCTCCTCAGTGCGAGACACATGGAAAAAAACCTGAAGGACTCCAAGATGGTGAGAAATAAGATTCTCTGGTCTGATGAGACCAAGATAGAACTTTTTGACCTTAATTCTACATGGTATGTGTGGAGAAAACCAGGAACTACTCATCACCTGTCCAATACAGTCCCAACAGTGAAGCATGGTGGTGGCAGCATCATGCTGTGGGTGTGGTTTTCAGCTGCAGGGACAGGACGACTGGTTGTAATCGAGGAAAAGATGAATGCGGACAAGAAAAGGGATATCCTGGACCAAAACCTTCTCCAGAGTTCTCAGGACCTCAGACTGGGCCGAAGGTTTACCTTCCAACAAGCCAATGACCCTAAGCACACAGCTAAAATAACGAAGGAGTGGCTTCACAACAACTCTGTGACTGTTCTTGAACAGCCCAGCCAGAGTCCTGACTTAAACCCAATTGAGCATCTCTGGATAGACCAAAAAATGGCTGTCCACCAACATTTACCATCCAACCTGACAGAACTGGAGAAGATCTGCAAGAAGGAATAGCAGAGGATCCCCAAATCCAGGAGTAAAAAACTTGTTGCATCTTTGACAAAAAGAATCACGGCTGTATTCGATCAAAAGGGTGCTTCTACTTAATCCTGAGCAAAGGGTCTGAATACTTAGGACCATGTGATATTTCAGTTTTTCTGCAAAATCTGCAAAAATTCTGTGTTTTTCCTTCAATATGGGGTGAAATATATGGTATATTTAAAGGGGCCAGAATACATTCCGTACCCACTGCATATACAGAATTACCTTCATTACTAATATCCACTTGAAGTAATAAATGAAGCAAGCACTTAGCTGTGGACAGGACAACATCTTCCACTCAGACACCACCACAAATGGCTGTGCTTTCAAACAGTGCACTGCATCAGGGGATGGGCTGGATTTGTGGAGTGTGGTAAATAGTGTGTTCCTCAATAGAGATGAATGAAATGAAGGGGAACAAACTGTCCGTTATGACTTGATGATAAGCATCTCTTTTAACCTGATAGAGAGGGCTGTTGAGTTCGGGGCAGTCTCTGACAGTAATGACCTGTGATTTACTGCTTTGATTTTGCCCTGCTAACATGGAATAATTCATATTACGGTCTGGTAATACAGAGATATCTGAACAAATAGAGGAGCACAGAGCCACTACCAGATGAATCGATTAATTCTGGGTCTTCAAAGGCATGTGCTTCATTACAGAGGGTATCGCTTAGGGCTTGCATGAGATGCATACGGTTCTGAGGCAAAAGTGAAGATGAATATTAAGTACTGTTGCATGAATGACAGATTCTGGCTTGTGCAAAAATGTTTCACAAGCCATGGCACCATCTGCTGGCCACTTATGATAAAGAGGATACACTGTTTGAAAAGTCATACAAATAAGGATTTAATGTAGATAATATGAAAATATATATATATATATATATGAATTACTAGCATTGTTTTGTGCTTCAGGGTTACCTTTATGACTTCTGAAGGAAAAAAAATGCATTTTAAAGTTTAGATGTTTTTTTTTTCTGTCTATACAATAAAAGGCATGGGGTCCAAAATAACACCCCATCGGACTTCAATTACATGGATTTGTTTTTTATTTATTTCTTTTTTTCAACACATTTTATTTATTTTAAAAAAGCACAATTAAAATTATAGTTTGTTAATAAATGGATTCCCTCCTTTTACCATTTCTACTCAACTATATTAGATTTTTTTCCCCTCGGTTTTGAGACGTTGTATAGGTTTTTGTAATTGTTTATTTCTCAGATGTTTATGAAAAAACACTTTCTGCATATGTCTGATAATTTAGCCACTTTTGTTGCAACTACTTTGCAATTTTGAGATTATTATTTAATTTTTATTAAACCAATTACAATAAATCACCATTCTAAAATCTACATCTAATGCACGTTTAAGTCACATTGTTTATTTCAACAAGATACATTTGGGTTCAGTTAAATTATGTAATTTAGTGAATGTTTTACTGCAATTAATCAAACGATTATTAATACATGATTTTCCTTTCATCAACTATTCCTAATAGTCAATGTAATTATGATGAAGAATGTTTGTACATTGTTACATTTATTTAAAAAAATTATAATATAATACATTACTAAAAAAAAGAATAAAAACAACAAACAAACCTGCATCTCCTTTTTATAAGCTCAAGAGGGCAGAGTAACACCACCAAACAGAGTCCTTGCCCAAAACACATCTGTTCATGTATAAATGGAAGCTTTCAGTTATTTTTGTAATGTCTTTATGCAATGTATTTCTGCAATGCACTCTTTCACATCTAAATGAACTTGCCTGCTTAAATTGCTTCACAGGAATGGATTTTCTGTAGGTTGACACAAAAATAAATAAAACCTCCATGAGCCTTCCATGAGGTAAACTCATTTAGCGGTTGTACTTTGGATGACCCACTGTAGGAGAGCTATAATAGGAGTTCAGGGTTCAGAAGCTAATGAAACTGCTGATGTAAATGTGTGTGTGTGTGTGTGTGTAGTTGGCAGCCAAACAGTGTTTCTGAATGTGTGTGGATTTCCACTACACAAACTGTACTTCCTTTCATGGCAGATTAGCTGAGCTGAGCACAGCACACTGTACAAGTGCACACATTACACCAAGTGTGACCAAGACAAAGAAAAAAACACACACACAAGCTTCTTTTCCTGTCAGCGATACGTCACACCTGAACATGACAACAGGATCTCATCTCTGATATAAGACATCCAGATTAAGAACACTAATAATGCACTGCACTTAACACAAAAGTAATGCTAGATATAATAATTGTGGATGCAATGGTGTGCAGTTACTATACCACAGCAATCAAGTCTTTTAAAGCAGCTTCATCATTGCATATCATGTATCTACGGCAATGGTTTTTGTTGGCAAACCTCTTCCTAAAACATTTAGGCTGCTGTAACATTTCAGACCCGTTTATACTGAACGAGAAATATAGTAAACTTGATATTTCAATGTTTGTAAAATTAAATATCTATTATATGATCATTCTACTACAGAAAAGGGACAAAAAAGGATGGTTTCTTACCTTTTCCCCGAAAATGAGATGAACCATCGCCAAGAGGAAAAAGAGACAAAGAAGACAAAAAAACAAAGGTCAGAAAATAAGAAATAAATGTTTAGATTGCATACAACTTAAGATTTAAATGATATTATACACAAATGTTATTCTTTATTCTGTGTACCTGATGGGGGAAATGTTTATTTATTTATTTTGTCTGTGCGAACTATTCCACAGGCTAAAAGTTTTATTTCTTAAACATTTTGTGTTGTTTCAGCAGATATACAGTAGCAGTTCTACTCAATCTTCTTTAAAACTTTAAAAGGCCCTCAGCAAGTTCCCGGAGCTGAATTTCCTAATGCACTCATCGCACGAACAACCATATCTGTGACTTCCCACAATGCCTCTGAAGTCTGACAGTCCCATGACTTCATAAGACAAGACATTTTTCACACCATTACCTTTTCATGCATAAAAGCAAAGACTTCAGTGTGTTTCACTCTTATGGTGATATAGCTATAAGCTAATTTTTTCCCTGATTGGGTCAAGAAGTCACACAGAATCAGTGACCATGAAGAAATTTCACTGAATTTCCTCTTCGGCAAATTGACTTGAGTTTCAACTGCTGCAAATCACGCAAGCCTTCTACAAAAAACACCCCAGAGCTCAACACACTGAGACGTAGCTTGTCTATGTCCACTTTTCTTGTAAGCTGCTGGTAAGAGAGTGTTTGCCAAGAACATAAATCTATCACTGCCAGGTCGGCCAGAGAGGTAGTAGATGTGATGCATTTGGCCACTAGAGGGCGCTACACATGACACACATCAGGTGGTCTGGCCTATGAAGAATCCCCACACTTATACACATTCTTTTACTATATCTACATCTTATAAAAATAGCCAAGTCATCAAACTATGAAACAACACAAAGGGAATTGTGGGAATTAAGTAGCCACCGAAACATTAAAGTTCTGTCATTAATTACCAAACCTATAACACTTTGATTCATCTTCGGAACACAAATGAAGATATTTTTGATGATATCAAAGAGCCATCCAATCCTCCATAGACAAAGGAAAGCTCTTATATTTGATTTGATTTTCTTTGTCTAGATTCCAGCTCTTCACACCCTAAACATTCTCTTAACCAACCTCTTCAGATGCTTTTAAAACACAGTTTCCTTTCACAGTTGCTTTTCCTTCATACAAATAAAATGTTTGTTTATAACATGCTCTAAAAAGATGACAATAAGGTAGATCATGAAACAAAAGAGTATTGTAATCAGAAACACACAAATAATGTAAAAAATAAATAAAATAAAAAGAATAACAGCAAATATACACTCATAAAAGAAAGAGCCAACCAAAAATGTGTGAAAGAGCAAACACACAAATGCAAGAATAATCATTATTTGAAAACTGCTAAAGAGAGACATAAGAACCAAAAAGTGCAATAATGAATCAATAAATGAACATACCAAGAACTGCAGTAAAAGAATAAATGAAAGCTTCACAAACATTACTTGAACAACATAAGAACCAGACACGTGACCAGAGCAACGCACAAATGAACAAATGCATGAACTACTAACTGTGTGAAAAGACCAACTAAAGCTTGAACAAAAGACAAATATAAGAACCAAAAATATATGAAAAAAACTAAGTAACGCTCAAACAAAAGAACTAAATAAATGTGTGTCAAGAACAAAGCACAACTGTATAAATATATGAACACAGCTGTTTACAGAACAGAGGACAGCTTGAACAAAAAAACATACAAATGCAAAAACTAGAATTGTGTGACAAGAACAAAGCACAAACAAATACACAAACATAAGAACCAGCACTGCATTCAACAAACAACAACAGTTCAAACAAATGTAACAGAATGTGTGACAAGAACAAAGCACTGAAAAAACAACAAACTAAATTATATTTAAACATGTCGGGTCCAAAACAAATGTAATAATAATAATACATTAGAGGCCAGAACAAACAAAACAAACCCAATACCTAACAAAAGTGTGACCGAGCTAACAAACACACACCAAAACAAAAAACACCAAAGCAAAACCATGTGAGAATGTACAAAATGCAAGACAGCAAACACACGAAAACAAACATTCACAAAAGAAAACGCATGAAAGCAGAAATGCACAGAATATATGCTTCACTTGCAAGTCGCTTTGGATAAAAGCATCCGCTAAATGAAGAAATGTAAATGTAGAGAGAAGGGATGAAAGAAAGAGGGCAAAGACTACAGAAAATGACTACAGAATCTTCTACAGAAGCTGGGACAAGCTGAGCTTATGTAATTTGCAGGTCAGCCTTGTGCAGTGCCGTTCCACTGATTAGACGCTCAAGTGTGTGTGTGTGTGTGTGTGTGTGTGTATGTGTTACATTCAGGCTTCTGGGGCAGACTCGAGGTTCAAGACCTCTTCTAAGCGCTCCCAAACATCCATCCGCCCACTGTCCTCCTCTGATAAGAAATAAAGTCGAATCCGCAGAGAGAGCTGCCAATTTACCTCTGCCAATCAGCTAATGCACACATGAAGAACAGGTACAAATGCACAACTACCTCAAGAATGCACATATATGTGTGTGCGCCGAGGGACTCAGACTCATAGGGCGGTCGAACGTCATCTCAGACACTCACAATTCAATAGAGTTTCTCAGAATTAGAGCTGTCATTCAGCTTGTTAGCAGCGGTGATGTAAGGCAGTGCCACGGGTTATCCGAACAAAAAAAACTGAGCCACTGCTGAAGATGATCTGGTCTTTTGAGCGTGTAAAATTCTATGTTAAGATCTGCTTTCAAGAAACATTAATGTTAGCAGAGGCACATGCGATCTGCCAAAAAGCGGTGTTAAAACGTAAGTGTGTACGTGTGTTTGTTCAGCAGGTTTACTCAGGCGCTCCGGTGGCAGCACTGAAGGTCAAGGACACCCTCTCACTGTCTGATGTGTGCCCTCAATTACCCACAAGCCATCTGTGCACTCTCTCCCCCTCTTTCCCTCGCTCACCTTCAAAGTGTATGTTGGTGAAGATCTAGTATCATTTGACGAGGAGGCACTGGTTGATGGCGAGGAGGACAATTTCTATTTCAGGGATGCACTGACTAGACCACTTTTTCCAGTAGAATGACTTTCAAGTTGGGTGTTTTTAATGAATTTAAAATGTACTGCACAACCAGGGTAGTCTGATTCTCAAATAAATGATTCTAATGTGTTCTTTTTAGTGATTTGAAAACATACAGAATGACCATTGTAGACCGATTCTCAAACTAATTCATTTAATGATTTTTTTTTTTTTTTTTTTAATCCAAAGCGGTTTCATGTTGATGTCAACATGAAATATTAGGTCCACTTATTGGTCGGTTTGCTTTGGTCTGCATGAAAAAGCAAATGTATTCTTTGCCACCAGGTGCCACTTTTGCAGCGGTTTCCCGGGTAACACTGTAGATAAAGCAGCACTGCACTCACAAACCTTGCTTTATCAGACATTATAGCCATGATAAAAGGAAAATAAGATCAAGTGAACCAGTCACCACAGATTAGTGTCACGCAAAAGAGGGGTTTGGAAAAATGTATCAATGAGCAATTTGTTTGGAAATCGTTAAGCAAGTAAAGTAAAAATAAAAGTGTATTAAAAGATAATGAAACTGTTTTTTGACCTTGCATGAGTAAACCTTTTGTTGGGGACTCCCAAAACAAAATATTCACTTTGATTACACATAATAGGAGCACTTTAAAGGGGTCATACAAACCCAGTTTTCCACGAGCTGATATGATTATTTAGGGTCTTAATGGAAAGTTTGTAATATAGTTTGTTTTAAAATTTCTTAAAGATAGTTAAACAGCTCTTTAGAAATCACTCTGTTCTGTGTACTTCCCCTTTAAATCTTAACGAGCTCCGCTGACTCCGCCCCTCTTTTCCCGAGACGCCTTCTGAGGACGCCTCACTGCGGGTCTGAGATAAGACACTGGTCTGTGTGACACGCTGCTGTCAATCAACTATTGTGGGAGTGGCCTCTGTCTGTGTGAAGCCACACCCACATGCATTTGAGAATGGCTTGATTTCAGAAGGGGCAACTTATTTTTATTTCATTAAAACAAAACTACTTGTGGATCTTTATCATTGTAGAGTGGTTGTGTACACACACTCTCAACACACATTTCACTCCAAGCTTGAAAAAGTGCATGTGTCACCGGAGGACCCCTTTAATATCATGTATACTGAACCCTGAAATGAACCGCAGTTTATAAAGAGATAAGATGCTTTTTTTGTGTATTTGGCAGTTTTATAAATGATAGGAAATTGTCATATATTTACATTGACATTTAGCAGACAATGCCTAAAAAGGGTCAAGTTTATTTTCTTAATAGAATTAGAATGCGTTTGCATTTAGGATCATTTAAACGCATGGCTTTGCTAAGAAGGGTTTGTTTTCCAAACAGGTTTCCAAAGAAATGCCTCCCCTACTTCCCATTTAGCCCCGCCCCTGCATCCAGTTGATTTAACTAGACTAAATTCACACATCTCATTTCTCCTTTGACCTTTGACCCCGTGCCGCACTGATTACAGCTTCGGCACACTAAAACCCAGCTCTGTGTTTCACAGATAACATTGGGGACAGACACTCACAGTAAGAACAGCACTTAAGGAGGATGGAAATGTTAGCGCTGACTGAGAGGGTAAAATCAGCCGTTCTCCGGGTCAGACTGAGAGATAGAGGAGATGGCAAGGTTAATTACATCAGACAGCCAGAGAAAAACAGAGCATGTGTGGAAGAAGCCTTTCTTCAGGTCCAGCCAATGTCAGCGTTTCAGTTTCTTCTAAGCAATAAGTCACCAAGAAGACCACAGTTACAGTGTTTTTTTAGGTTCTCTGACTAACAGCATGCTTTAAAGGAATAGTTCACCCAAAAAATGAAAATTAGCTGAAAATGTATTCACTCTCGGGTCATCTAACATGCAGAGTTTGTTTCTTTCTACCTTTCTCTAATCTTGGATGAACTGAGGGTAATTAAGGTTTAGGCAAATTTTCATTTTTGAGTGAACTATTCCTTTAAGTGAGGAGTTATTAAAGAAGGTAAGTGACGTGTTTTTAAGTTCAAAGCAGGTCTGTGTGTCTGAAAACTGCTTTTGACTGTGCTGTAATGAGCAGAATTTCCCAAAGTTTGCATGCAGAAAGTGAATGTTTTGGCAGACAGTGGAGAATTTAAACAGGCACCAATTACACCCTTCCCATCCACCCACAGAGGTCCTCAGCATCACCCCGCAGGTGTGTCTATTATCAGCAAGCAGGAACATTTTCTCTCACACACACACACACACACACACTACTAACAGCTCCCTGTTTTCCAGGTTATTTGCATGAAATTAGACGCCCACTGATGCACGTAATTGCATATCAATTAAAACCAATATTACATGTCCAGATAATAATGTAGAGAGATTTCAGAACATTGTGTTGCTATTTACCAAACTTTCTACTTTTTTTAGTGCTAGAAAATACCATGATACATACATATCTATCAACCTCTGTGTGTGTGTGTGTGTGTGTGTGTGAACTGAATGGATGTTAATGGAGCATCAGATTTTAAATGTTTTTTCTTTGGTCAAATGATGTTTAGATGATCTGATTATCACTTCTCACACCAGGGACTGCCTGATTTCTGTCCCACAACTCTTCGCTCTAGGTTCTGATCAATATGTCGTCTCCATGGCAACATCTCACACTCACAGGAAAAGTCTTAAGTATAATAGAGGCGGAGTTATTCAAATCAAAGAGAGCATTCTAATTATTATGGGGTCATCAGGAAAACACAGCTGTCTGGAAATATGTATGCATGTGAGCACAATATTGCAGGTTTAAAAAGTTTCTGATTGAATTATATTGAACATGGATGTCCATACAGATAATTGATATATCAGTGTGTCATATGGTGAATGTAAAAAAACAACAACAAAACAAAACAGTGACAATGTTAAAGATAAAGCTTTCTCATGTTATTTGTAACTCTTAGAATGAATATACACTTTTCTCATGTTATTTGTGTTGTTGTGTTTTTATAATAATTTTGAAATGTATTTATTAATTCTTTTTTTTATATAATAAAAAATTTAATTTAGAAATGTAAACAGACACATTGGTAATAATAGTTTCTGTTTCATTTCTAAAATGTTTTTTATTATGAAAAAAAAAGTATTATTAAAAGTAATAATTCAGAAATTGTTAATTAACAAATGACTGCAGCTGAAATTATAATATAATTAATCAACTAATTATATGTGTGTGTTCATCAATTCACTGAAATTATATTTTGATTCCTGAAATTGTCGACTTCATATATATATATAATTTATAGAAAATATGATTGTATTTGTTTTATATATAATTTTAAAGTAATTATTCAGAAATGATTGATTTACAAAAAAATTCAACAATTTATATTGCTGAAATTCTAATTTAAAAAATATTGTAATATTTAAATTAATAAATTAAATCAATAGTTTTTCTAAATTATTTAAATTATTACATTATTATTTAAAATATGATGTATTTATATACAGTATAATGCAGTTAAATATACAGTATTTCATTAAATCAGTCTCTTTAAATCTCTCTATATATATACGCTATGATTTTGCTAAAGCTTTGGCATTGTAAAGTGTTTTTTTTGTTGTGCCAGTAAAGTTTCTTGAATATAAGAGAGAAGCAAACTTTATTAGTGCCCATTTCAGCGGAAAAACTCTAAACAGCTGGTGTTGGATGCGAGTGCAAGGACATTAGCATATTTATTGCGGCCGTTAGAATGAGCAGGGAACCCTGCACTCTTCCTTCCTGCATCTTCATCCCTCTTTTGATTCTCCAGATTTCCAAGAGGAGGAGAGAATCATTCAGAGAGTTCGGGGTGGTTCTTTCCGTGCGGGTGGAGAGGCCGGATGGATGTGAGATGGATTTCTCTCCCAACAGCTCTCCAGGGAACCGTTTTAGCTCCAAACAAAACAGAAAACCCTCCTCGAGGCAGGGACTCATTTCACACGTGCTTCTCGTCTTCATTTTATGTCTTTGTGATGTTAATGGACATTGAACTGCCATCAGAAGTCCTGTTAGAGTCAGTGCTGTGAGCTCCAGCTGAAACTCTCACGGGTCACGGGTCAGAGGGTTAGGGTCAGTTCTCCTTAAGATCACTTCTGTGTGGTACTACAGTGTCTGTTAATGTGGATCTGATCTATGATGTAGATATGGATGTGATCTGGTTCTGAGTAGATCTGTGTGGTCTGGATCTGATCAGTGTGCTTCTGTAGGGTCTGTTTTATTTGAATCTGATTTATGTGGCTCTGTAGGGTTTGTTCTGAGTGGATCTGTTCTACGAGGTCTGTTTTGGGGTTCTGAGTAGGTCTATTTAGTCTTTACGGTTTCTTCTGATTAGTTCTGAGTGGATCTATTCTAGAAGGTTTGTTTTATATGAATCTGATCTATGTGGTTCTGTGTCATTGTAAGAGGTTGTGTGTGGATCTGAGATGTGGTTCTGTAGGGTTTATTCTTTGTGGTTCTTAGTAGGTGTCTTTTGTGTGAATCTGATCTGCATAGTTCTGTAGGATATCTGTTTTATATGGATCTGAGCTGTGTGGCTCTTTCTAGATCTATCTGATCTATGTGGTTCTTTAGGGTTTGTTCCGGGTGGATCTGTTTTAAATGGACCTGTGTGGTTCTGTGTAGATCTGTTTTGTGTTAATCTGATGAGGTTCTGTTGGTTCAGAGTAGATCTGTTCTATTCAGGTCTTTTATAGGGACCTGATCTTTTTACATTGCTATTTATTCTGTGTAAGTGTGATCTGTGTGGTTCTGCAGGGTCTATTTTGTGCAAATCTGATTTATATGGATCTTTCGCATTATGCTTTACTATAATCTGATGCATGTGGTTTTGTGTGCTTCTTAGTAGATTAGTTCTGTGTAAATCTGATCTGTGTGGTTCTGTATATGAATCAGATCTGGTTATGTGGGACATTCAGGTATTTTGTGCAACTCTGATCAATGTGGTTGAGCAGATCTATTCTGTGCAAATCTGATCTGTATGGTTCTGTAGGGTCTGTTTTATATGGATCTGATCTAAGTGTGGCGTTCTGTGTGGTTCTTTGTAGATCTTTCTGACGTAGTTCTGTAGGGTCTGTTTTTATGCATCTATGTTGTTCTGTCGGATGATCTGTGTAGATCTATTATGTGCAAATCTGATCTATGGTTCTGTAAAAACTACTTATAAAACTACTTAGCTTATATCTGATCTATTTAGTTCTGTGGGGTCTGTTTCTATGTATCTGTGCAGTGCGGTATGTTCTGTGTGGTTCTGAGCAGATCCGTTCAAATCTGATCTAGGTGGTTCTACAGGGTCTAGAGTCAGTTTCATACGGATCTGTTCTGTGGGGTTCGTTTTGAACGTTTCCGTTCCATGTGTTTTCTTCAGCACCACGGAGAGTTCCATTGCGAGCGCCCCGCGTGTCCAGATTCCATCTCGCGCTTGGCGAGAGTTAATCACGACGAGTCGCGGGGCTGAACCCCATTGCCGCATTTTCTTGACCGTAACGCTGAGGCGTGAGTGCCGGGGGAAGCGCAGAAAGTTAAAAACACCGAAACACGAGTCACTCCAAAAAAAGCAGGAAAAAGCCCCAGAGCCTCCAGAGAATCGTGACTCGCGGAGAAAGAGCAATGCGTCACGGGTGGGTGGGAGTGTTCGTATCCGCGCACACAGTCATAGTATATACTCACTATGATCCTAACGCGCTCGATCCGCTCCCCCGCCCCGCGTCGCGTCACATTCAGCGGGGCTGCCCGCGATACAACTATTGATTTCATCTATCTCCCTCCCTCCTTCTCTCCCTCTCTCCATCACTTCTTCTCAGCTTTTCTCTAAGTGCTGCAGAGAGACGCGGCTCCTGCTGCTGCTGCATTGTGAGGAGAGAAAGAAAAACGCCGAAGGAAGATCCGCGTTAACGCGTTCAGAATCTGGACTCACGTACAGTCGGTAAGTGATTGAGTTTTTCCGTAGCTTTACGCACGAGTCTAAAGCGTTAAATCAACTTTAGCTGCATAGTGCAGGGAACATTCACACGGAACGCGTTGTTGCGTTCGCGTTTTTAAAAAGTTGCTAGCCTATTTTTTAACAAAACACCCATGTTACGAATGCAACGCAAAATCTTACGCTTGTGTAAGCTACATGAATTAATAATTAAAAGCAGCAGAGCGCATCCCGTGTGAACGCTCCTTATTAAAAGCGGTGTCGAACCTGATTTATAGCCTATTTATGGCGGTTCGATTGTGATTTGTTAATTTTTTTCCTCAACGTGAAAGTATGCAAAGCATGCAAAAACGCATCAAACATTTACTGTAATCTCTCTTTATGTCAGTTTAGTCAGATTTTAAAATCGTTTTTGATCAAATTGAGACCTCAGGGTTACTAATTAACATGCAAACACACGTATATTTGTGTTTATGAGGTTTTTACAAATTAAGTAGAACCATGTTGGGGTTTTAATCAGGAATTTACCAATGTACCATAAATTACCAAGATGCCATATAATTAGTTCAAAAAGTAAATTTTCTATGCTTTTTGAGAGCAGACCACAAGTGACGTCAGTGAGTTCAAACATCATCATTGGTTCCTGAGATCAAACATCACTGCCAACAGAATTAGAAGTTTACTAGTAAATAGTGGCTTAGATCTGGTTCTGTTCCTCATGCAAGACATTGGAAAACAGTTCAGTTTTATAACAAGTTCACTGCTTTACTGGAGCTTGAGAGATGCTAACAAAGCAGGATTAAACGTTATTCTTCTGTGTTAAGAGAGAGCTCAAACTATTCCTTTATGCAGTAAGCACTGAAAAAGCCAAAGATCAAGCATTATTCTGGAGACTGGAGGAGACGAGTGTGTTAGGTTGCTCAAGGGCTCCCGGTGGTCTTGTGAATTGTGGAAAGAGAGAAAGAGAGAGTCACTTTAGGAACTTGTTCCCTGACTGAGCAAAATTTGTGTGACTGTCACAAGCAGAAAGAAATTCACCTGAAAATGAGTCATGAAGGAGCATGTGTGTGACGGAAAGATAAAATGGAGAGGGAGGGGATTGATTCCCATGCACAATGTCAAGACAGGCGAAATCTCATTACGGGGCGCAGCTTGCGTCAGAGCCAGGCCGTGATTGATGCCTTTTCCCGGTTGTGCTGGCGATTTGCAATGACTTTTCGCCAAGTGGTAGTAAAAGGGTGAAACCTGCAGTGCGTGAAACAACCGGCCTGAGAGAAAGAGAGATGCACTGAATACACAACTATAGCACTGTCCTGTAACTGGAAATGTAAGCGTTGTACTGATAGCATCTTCTATTATTTTCTTTGGGTTATATTTGCACATGATTGTGTCTTTTAAATACCTTGTTTAAATTTTTTTATCATTTTAATCTTTTACTGCTACTTCTGAAGTTAGCTGTAAAAACAATAATCCACAGTATATGACCATCGTTCAGTACCACGGTATTCCTCAGAATATCCTGTTATGACCATCTGATACCTTAACTGCACCTTTTGCAGGAGGTTTTAGTATAAATCTCACAGTGATGACCAGTTTAACCTGCTCATCTGCGTTAGCCTGTGTTTGCTTGAACTGCTCCTTTGACATTTACCATTTTTATGAGGAGACAATATAATTTACTTTTATTCAGGCTGACAACATAAATACCTCCTATTTAGGTGAAGCTGGCATGCTTTAGGAAGAATTACACACACACACAAACACACACATATATATATAAATATATATAGTCAAGTCAAGTCACTTTTATTTATATAGAGCTTTTAACTATACAGGCTGTAGCAAAGCACTGAACATAACAGAGTGATGGTAATGTATAATGACGAGAATTATACTTTATTAATCAAATGCAAAGACAGTCTCTGTAGTCAAGACAACGATAATCACTGGAAATCAGGAGTCCCCAACTAAGCAAGCCAGAGGAGACAGCGGCAAGGAACCAAAACCCCATGCATGAGACACCTTGGGAGAACCAGGCTTAGTTGGGTCCAGTTCTCCTCTGGCCGGACGCCCAGCACCTAATTTCCAGTTCAATTT
>JAUCMT010000088.1:9157394-9189372 GCA_032357475.1 Enteromius thamalakanensis
GATATTTAAGCAACTTTTACAAAAATGCCTTATAAGAAAATATTACAGGTGTGCATCTTAACACAGAACAATGACACAGACATGTTTTTAGATATTTTCATTTTGAGACAGCTCAAACATGCAATTTAGTCTGGGACTAGCCTAAGCCTTGTTTGTGAAACTGGGGGTTAAAGTATTAAAATAAGCCAAAACAAATACATTTCAAGATATTTCTTATTTGAATTTACCCCATAGACATTTTTGAAACACCAGGGTACAGGAATATATATAGTGCAAATGCAAATCACAAACAGCAAAGTCTGAATATGTTTTATTAATGATAGAGTCAAAATGGTTGAACACCTCTGGAACAAGCAATGACTGGTTGTATTTCTTCAAGACATTTAACGTATACGATTATTAAACTTTAATGTTTCTCCTAATTGTATTAATATTACAAACTGCATTCAAACCAGATAATTAAAGCCTAATGGGCCGGTTTCCCAGATAGGAATTAGATTAAGCCAGGACTAGACCTTGGCTAGTTTAGGACATTTAAGACACATGTCTTACAAAAAATGCATTATCTGTGAGCATTTTAAGACCAAACAATGGCAATGATGTATTTTAAGATATCTCAGTTCAAGCCTTTCCAGGTTAGACAGCTCTAATCATTTATTTTAATCTAGGACTAGTCTTAAACCCTGTTCGGGAAACTGCCCCAATTTTAATGTTCAATTCAAATGCTCAGTGTAACCAACAATAACGGTGTCATCTGTATTAGCATACTGAATTGCATTTAGACTTCTATAGCAGAATTGTTATTAGTCTTGTTTTCCTTGCATATATCATAACAGATAAAATAATAGATATCTAAATAACAGACGAATGCTAAATATACAACTGACCAAGTACTTTGCACACTTTATTTTAAGGTGTCTTTCTTACACAAGTAACATGTACTCTACTCAGTAACCCTGACCTAAATCCTAACCTTAACCACAAAGTAAGTACATGTAGTTAATTAATATTACCCAGTACATAAATGTATAGATACTCTGTAACAATGACAGCTTAAATACAATGTAGTCCAAATCCAAATTTCCTACATATCTGCATCGCAAGCACTTCAATTTCTTTGGGGTAAATGCTAATCACAACGTGTATAAACCTTATGTCGGTTCTGCTATGAACCAGTGAACAGAGTCAAACTGTGACTCATTAAAATCAAACGACTACACACATTCCATTCATTATTCATCCACCTCCATATATTCCATACATTTTAATCACTTCACCATGGCAACGTATATTCAAACTGGCGATTGGTGGACATGCCGTCGGTAGCTTAATGACAATCATGAATAATGAATCACAACAGTATTAGTCTTCACTATAATACGAGCGTGCATGCACTGCTTCTCATTTAAACACGCAGTGATGCATGATACTGATTCCCTGGCAGTTTGGGTATGATTTCTTTAAGTGAGTGTAAATGCTGAAATCCACCTTCCGAGGTTAATTTGCACGCTAAAAAAGGGATCACTGGAAGCCATGTGTGCGTTAACAAGAGCAGGACATGAGCAACAGCACAGATGGGCTGCTGTAATGCTATTAACTGACTGAATTGGAGAGCATTTCTGTTTTGGGTACATATGCATCTTGTTTGCCATATTGTTTGCAACAGTTCATCACAAGTTATTGTTAAATTAGTGCACATGTCGGAGAGACTTACTAAAAATGTATTCTTTATTGTATCTGTGGATATATTTCCAGCAAGCATAGACACTTAATCTATATTGCCCACAAAGACATTTTATTATTGCACACTAAACCAGTGAATACTTTCTACTTTTATAAGCATTATTATTTTATTGTATATTTTAATAAGATTTTTAGAGTAAACAATACATGATTCCTTAATTAAAACAATTTAATAATATTAATAATATGCATTGTTATTAGTTGTTAAACAAAGGGCCTCAGCAAAATTTAAAAAAAGTGTTAATACAATTATCCCATAAATATTTATATATTTAAGTAAACTACATCTACATAAAAATAGGTAGAAAATCAAGATTATAATCTAATATTTCCAGTTGTTTTGCCATTTGCCAACGGGTGCTTCCTTCCATTAAATATGCACTTTTGCAAGTTGAACTTTGAACTCACGAGCATGTATGAGATAATCTACAGATATGTATTATAAGTATTAGCTTCAGGTTCTCGTGAATATTTTCCATGCACTTTTAATGGCAAAGAAAAGGTAGGGAGAGATAACTCTTTTAAAGCAATTCAATAAACATTTTTCTCATTGGCAGTCAATAAGTGGAGAAAAAAAATGCTATGGGCATGCAGAAAAACCACGCTCCACAAATTAATTTTAAAACCAGAAACAACCAAACCAGAAATCAAAGTGCATGTGCCACCAATGCTGCCTTTAACCAAACACACACACACACAGAGTCATATAACCCACCATTACAGAGTAATCAAGTTCCCTGTGATGAAAAAGTAAAAGAGATTGCAGAATATAGCCTGCGGTCGTAAGTGTGCGATTTCTAATAATACAGTGATAGACTGGCCTTTAACAACACTCACGGCACTCGTGTGTTATGATATCATAATAAAAATTCCTCAGAACTAATCTAGTTTTTTTTTATTTTACAAGGAGCAGGTTATGAAGGGTGAACTCTCCTCATATTTGGCTGCAGTATTAAGCTATATACTGTAAATAAGAAAACCCCGAACAAATAAGTATTTAAAATGTGATAGATGGTACACCTGGAAACTTCATACTATCTTGACCCTAAAATCTACAAATCAGAGACTTCACCTTTAAATTCACCTGGGTTCAGGATGCTGTGCAGGTGATGCTTGTCATTTGTAAAAGAGCAACGTCCCTCCTGAGTGTTGCACAGGATAGTGCATTAGGCCAAATACCGTCAGCTGTCTCTAGAAACCAGAGGCCTGGGGATGATGGCAGTGTTCTCTCTGAATCCTCTCTGGAGGGGATCTGCAGGTTCAGAATAGCAAGAGATTCAATGAAGTGAAGGGCAAGACCACACTCTTTTATTTTAGTTTTGGAGTCTGTAGCACAGTTCTATTAGTTGTCTACTGCTTATAAAAGCAGTTACTTTCTAAGAAGCCATTCACACAGAATGCAATTTTCTGCGGTTATTTGAAATGTAAAACATAGGACTAAATTCTAAAAATTTAAAATAGGAGCCACATTCAAAAATGTCCATCTGCCACATTTACATTTCAATACAATGGAACAATAGTGCAGTGGAATGCAAAAACAGAGAGAATGCTTTTTCTGCATTTAAAAATGCAAAACATGAGGCAATGAAATTAAAAAAAATATGCAAGGCCTAAATGTTTTCTTGTTATAAAGTTGAATTTTTAGAACGCTGTGGCATTTGTGAGATGAGGCAAAAGCTACACACATAATGGTCAAAATAATTTGACGAATGCATGTTTCTGCAGAAAAAGATGGAAAAGTAATAATCAAATTCAAACTCTTATAGAGACATGCATTTGCATGAAAAAACTGTTTTTAAACTGAGCGCCGCTTTTTTATAAAATAGTCATGCACAGGATTCTGCAAAGTCAAAGACACCTGGCCACTGTCGCTTGGCAATAGGATGTATGAAAAAAATTGCATGGTGCATAAACACATCTTTTAAAACTTGAGCACCGTGTTTTTAGTACCTTACATGTACCTCTGCAAAACCAAGAAGTTATGTTTTGAGCTTGCATGAAAGAAAACAAGCACATTTTACGCAATGTTCATGTTATTTATTTCTATTCTAAAAAGGTTTTTGTTTGCATAATATGTGTGTGTATTCTGTGAATATTATATATATATATATATATATATATACTGTATATACACATAAATTCATATAATTATTATTCTAAATATATTTAATTTGTAAACATAGCATATTTTTCTAAAATATATACATGAATGTGAACACACACATATATTATTAAAACAAAAACTTTTATATTGGATGCAATTAATCATTTGACAGCTGTAGTTTTTTTAAATGACATTAGCTCAGCAGCATCAACATCATCAACCATGTTTTTGCAACAATGTCAGACATCTATGCTGTATTTGCATGGTGTGTGGTTTCATTTCAATCCAGATGTTACCTTGAAAGAAAGCTGCTTATTTAGACAGCATGCATCAAGCCAGCTCAAAACATAGCTACTGGGTGACTGTTTATCTAAATATAATCCATTTAAATCTTCATACAATAACGTTTGCTAAAATTCTATAGTTACCGCTAATGTAACGTTCAGATACCTGATAATAGGACACGTGCAAGTAGTAAGCGAGTGTGTAAGAGAACCACAGACTGTGTGTGTATTAGTGTGTGCTGTTTGCATGCTGATCATTTCAGAACATGATGTCCTGGGACTTAACTATTCCACACACAGCCACGTCACTCTCACTGAAGGAAGCCTAATTGGGGGAATCAAAACACACAACAGCGTACACAACTCCCTCCCCCACTGCAAAGAGACCTCAGCTGACTGCCAAGGGCAATGTCACTGGAACAGCCCAGCAGATGGGCCTTTCAATTTTCGCTCCCGATGCGAGTGCTCGCTGGTCCCACGGCAGACTGGTTACAGGTTATGCTCCGTTTGTTTGTTTTTATCTATGAGGTGTTACCAAAATCTACTTACAAAGAGTTGCGGGGCTGCAGAGGGATATTACAGTACTGGGATTTATTTATAGAAAGCTGGATGGAGTCCACAGTAAATGTGCTAATGATGTTAGCACCTAGGGGAACATCAGGACTGTTAAACGTCTCCCGGAAAAAAAAGAGGCGACAATCTGGCATCCAGAATCACAGAAGAAGAAGAATCAACATCTACACAGAAAAACTTACCTCACTGATTCTTCGGTGTGTGGAAACAAAAGCCGTCGTCCAAAATACTGCATAATATCTCATTTTCATTTAGTTAAATTGATGCAGGCCTCCTAAAATAAAATAAAATAAATAAATATTAAGTAAACTATAAATTATAAAAAACTATGATTCATGTCAATTACATATTTAAAAAAAAGAAAAGAAAAACACTGCTGCAAAGTTTTGTACAAACAAGACAGAAGATACAGAATATTAGGTATTCGAATTAGATATTAGGCATATCCCTACTACATATATTTCTACACAAACAAGCATATATATATATACATACACAAATATTTGTGATTAATCACGTTCATAATAAAAGTTTTTTTACGCAATATATGTGTGCAATCTTTGCATACTTATTATTTATATATAAATGCAAACACATGAATATTTAAGAAAAATATTATGTTTTTATATTAAACATATCTTGTATTATCTAAAAAATAAGAATATGAAGATAAATATGTACAAATATTAATATTTTCAAAAGATATACTGTATGTGTGTGTATTTATATATACAAAATAATATACATAGTATGCATTCACACACATAATACCAACAAGAACTTTTATTTTGCACGCGATTAATAGTTTGACAGCATTAATACACACACACACACACACACACACACACAATAAGGCATAAATAAATTTACATTTAATCAAATTACTTAACTATCATTGAGAAGATAATAACTTAACAAATTAACAGTATACATCTTTCCAGAGCATTTTTACACTTTTGACAGCCCTGAAATCATAAAAACACATTTTTGTACTTTTGTACATCTCTGGACCTTTGAAAATATCTGTGACTTTCTACTCCAAATAACAGCATGACAACATTGACGGGAGCCCTAAAGACACAAATCACTTCAGCTGTAATGTTAAAAGACAACCCCTAACAAAATCTCTTATAATAAACTGAATCTGAAAATGTGATACCTAACTGGGCCATTACCAAACCTCAATCCCTTTAGCAATCGAGAAAACTGCACTTGTTGGCCATGTAACGTTACTGCGGTTTGATGAAGGACAGCTATCAATGGAATTGCAAATAGAACGTTTTCTAAACACTCCTTATGTCATCCATCTGCCATGCCACGTTTCTGCCATGTGTGGCTGTTTGAAACAAACTAAACACAGGGTAACGTAACGTTACACAGCCACATTGTTTACATACGTTGGGGAAAATCAACTTACTTTTAGCAGACACTTTATTTGAAGCTGGGACCTTAATATGGAGGGATATTTGTGGATTTATAATACATGCTTCCTACATTTTTGTTGCCTCACCTGAAATTGTGACGTCCATATTACAAGCAGGCCGCAATTTTATCGCCCTCTCCTGGACTAAGCGCGCGACCACACGAGCCGTAAACATCGAATGTTTTGTCGCAAAAAAAGGCACTGTCGGGAAGAATTTGCTTAGCGGCAGCTGTTACACACATACACGTGTATCCAGAGGTGCTCGGAAGATACATGTAAGTTACTGACTGCGAATGTAAATACTAGCTTTAACACAGCAATAAATATTGAAGTCCGTGTATTGTCAGCCTGTGAGCGGTGTTTGTGCGTGATATGTATGATAAGCTTTATCTTTACATATGTGAGATGGCTAACTGGCTAACGATCATGTTTTAATTTTTCCGACACTGGTCTCTTGCATCTAACTATGTTTAAAGTTGAGTTATCGGTTATTTAGATGATAACTTATGTATAATTATGAATAATCCTTATTACCAGGTCATGTGTAGTCAGTATTAGTATTTTTAATTATGTTTATGGAGCGACCAACATTTGCACGTTTCAATTGACTTAAGTTCATAAAGCTTCTCTAATAAATAGATGATAAAGTAAATGAGTTAGACACTCAAAGTAATCGCGGAAAATGTAAAAATATCACATAACATTGTGTTCTTTACACTATGGGGCATATATGGGTAGTTATATGTGTCCTGTGGTGTGACAGTAAAAAAAATTGACAAAGAAAATTAAATAACATTTTTTTTAAAGACACAGTA
Organism: Enteromius thamalakanensis; assembly: GCA_032357475.1. Classification (NCBI taxonomy): domain Eukaryota; kingdom Metazoa; phylum Chordata; class Actinopteri; order Cypriniformes; family Cyprinidae; genus Enteromius; species Enteromius thamalakanensis. The sequence goes on from JAUCMT010000088.1 coordinate 9,164,337, forward strand.
CATCTTTCTCAAGCTATTTGTAACTCTATAATGAAAATACATTTTTCTCATGTTGTGTGTTGTTTTTCTTACGTTTTTGCAGTCACACCATAGGACACGGTCCAATTTTTATTTAATTTATATATATATATACACACACAGTACATTCGAAATGGATCAAAACCTTTCATCAAAGTTGTCCTAAGACAAGATTTTAGGACAACTTTGATGAGAGCTTTTGATCCACTTCGAAAGTTGACTACTGTATCTATATATATATATATATATATGCACACCTTTTTTATGACTTTACTTTTACCATTACCTTTATCTTCTCTCTTCAGTTTCCATCAGGATGGCCAAAAGTTTGCGCAGCAAGTGGAGGAGAAAGATGAGAGCTGAGAAAAGAAAGAAAGTTGCACCCAAAGAACTGGCCAGACTCAAAACAGTCCTGGGTCAGGGAGAGAAAGGAGAGATCACTATGAAAGATGTGGCTGAGATCGCCACTGTTGTGCCACCTGAGAAAGTGAAGGAGAAGCCAAAAGATGTTGAGATGCAGGAAGATGGTGGTGAGCTTTTACAGAAACGTTAGCAATTTGGGTTATATGTTGTGTTGTACCATATTAAATCTGTCATTGCTCTGCAGCGGATGGTGGAAAGATGGATTTAGATGTTAAACGCAATAAAAAGACAATGCTGGATGATCAAGGACGGTATCCGGTCTGGATGAACCAAAAGCATATAAAGAAGGTGAAAGCCAAACGTATGACTAAACGAGGAAAACCGAAGTTGAAGAAGGGGATCGCCTGGTAGATGAACCGATCTGCTCGTGCATGGACACTTTTCCCGCCACAGCTGTACAGGAGTCTTGCTGTGCGTCTTTTTCATGTATATTTCAATGGACCGTTTATGCAATCTTGTGGAGAATTACATTTTAGAGTGTTTGCATTTGTGAAATGTAATGATGATTAATTAATGAGACGCTATAGCTAATGTAATGGGAGATTCAGCATCGTGCTCAAGGCTTTTCACTAGCATTCAGTGTATTACACAACAGTGTCTTCTACTGAAATATCTTTTTTTCCCTCTGTACTTGAACCTCTCACTCTGTGGGTCTGCTTTACTTTGAAGTAAAAATCCAATATACCTTTTATGGAGGATTTAGTTTTATTTTGTGGTCAACAAAAAGGCACAACATTGAGTCAATAAAGAGACTGTAGAGTGGATTGTGTATCTCTGTAAGGCAACATGGTATACTATACTCTTACATTTCATCTCTGCACCAACCAAAAGTCTATAATAGCATATTAATAATTGCAAACTTAATATATTAGCGCATTTGTAAATGATCTGATTCAAAAACTGGTAAATAATGACATTCCTCATTTAAAACTACTAACAGCATTTTTATAATCACTGTAATATTTGACATTCTGGTCACACTTTATATTGGGTGGCCTTAACTATTATGTACTTACACCAAAAAATAAGTACAATGTACTTATTGTGTTCATATTGCATTGCAAAACACTTTAGCTGCTATTGAGGTGGGATATGGGTAAGGTTAGGGACAGGTTTGGTGATATTGGTAGGTTAAGGTGTAAGAGATGGGTTAACAGTGTAATTATAAATGTACAAAAACTGTTGCAGATGAAATTAAATATAGGGTTTTTTTTAAAAAACATGCAAGTACAATGTACAAACATGTATAATTGCATTGTACCAAATTATTAATTTAAATGTAAGTACATAGTAGTTAAAGGAATAGTTCACCCAAAAATGAAAATTCTGTCATCATTTACTCACCCTCAAGTAGTTCTAAAACTGTAAGAATTTCTTAGTTTTGCTGAAAAAGATTCTACATTTGCACATTTAAAAATCTATTTTTTATATTGTAAGACTCGTCTACAAAAAGTTACCAAATACTGTGACTGGTTAAACATTTATTTGATGTGCTTTTATACACTATAATTCAAAAATCTGGGGGTGGTATTTTTATATTAAATTAATACTGTAACTCAGAAACGATGCATTAAATTGATCAGAAGTAATAGTAAAAACATGCATGTTACAAGATTTCTAATTCAAAGAAATGCTGTTCTTATGAACTCCTCAAAGAATCTTGAAAAAATCATGGTTTCAACACTGAAAATAATTTTTGAGCACCAAACCAGCATATTAGAATGATTTCAGAAGGATTGATGTAATGATTTGCTGACAATTCAGCTTTTCATCACAGGAATAAATTACATTTCAAAAACACTGAAATAAAATTAATCCGTAATAATGTTTCAACTATATTAATGTATTTTTGATCCAACTGTATGCAGCCTTGGTGATCGTAAGAGCCTTTCAAAAACACTACAAAATATAAACAACCCCCAAACTTTTGAACAGAAGAGCTCAAATCTTTATGGATAAAATATGAATCCATGCTATTTGCTTAAAAATCATGTGCACTGAATGGACAGTTCTGCTCAGCTAATAGATGCAAGCTCATTTTTCATTCTGTACATGTTAGTATATTGCACTTGTATGCCATAAAAATGCAAATAATTGTCTGCAAGTGGCTAATAAAGCACAAGTTTGATCATTGATTATAAGCAACTACTGGAGCTCCACAAAGGTGGCAGGAAACAGGCCTGTGCGACCGTGACAAGTTCCTTTCCACCAACCCTCATCAATCATCTCGATGTTGGTGATGATATCACCTGGCATGAAGGAGATCTCGTCGCTGGCCTCTGAAAAAAAAAAGAATGATACTCATAATGCACAGCAGATTAAACTAACACAAACTCACCAGAAATAAACTATGTAGCTCTTTAGAGTCAGTTCGGGACTAGGTTTATTAGCTGCTATGGCTGTACATACCTCCTTGGTAGTCATAAATGGCTGTGGCTGCCTGTCCTGCCCCACTTAGATCTTCATAGTCATTCTCAACAGCTGCTGAAGTAGCCAAACAATAATGAATAACAGATGTTAGCAATAACTCGAACCATCTACTTTTTCTTGATATAGCCATGATTCCCGCAATGAACACTTGTGATATATGTCAATGTGAGTGTGTCAAACCTGCTGTAGCATATGAGCTAATATCCTCATATTCTCCCTCCTGAGGTACAGGGGCGGGTTCACATTCAGTGTAAGTTTCCTCCTCCTCTTCCTCTTCTATCAGGTCATCTGAGCGGGAAGGCAACAACGGTGGCTCCTCATATTCAGGCTCCACCTGAAACACACACAGAGTATAAAATGATCAGTCCCCGTATTATATGTGCTGAAATTGACTATGACAGTTTATTACTTAAAAAAAAAATCGGTGGTTGTTTACTGGTCCAAAATATATTTTTGAATAATTTTACAGACATTTGATATGACTCAAGTCTTTCCTTCAATGTAAATCAGGCCACATTATTTGAGATGTTATTTGTGTCAGCTAATTCCTCACCGTTTAATCGCCATGCAACAACACGGTAATACCGTTATCACCGTGATGGAGGCGTCATCTGAGTTTTGCGTCTTTACCTCCTTTCCATTGGTTTAAACTAGCCTGAAAGCACCGTGCACGCTGTACTTTCTCTTTTAAATTTGCGCCAATTCTGCAACAAGCAGTTTAGTTCGTTTGAGTTTTCCCTCTTTCCCTCACCTTCCTGCGCTTTTAAACAGCCTAGTTTAAAAAGAACCATGCATTTTACTTTCACTTTTACACTAGCGGAAATTTGACATCAATTGTTTGAATGAAACTACAGCATACACCTTGATGTAAAATAATGACGAAAATGCAGTCGGTTTAAATAACACAAAAACCAGCAAAAACCATAGAACCAAATAAATGACAAACAAATGGTTTTGGGTTTTTTCACCTTCCATTATCACTTAAATTGATGGCAGAAGTCAACAGGCTTTTCAAAATCATCGCCAACACCATCTACCGCGGTGTCAGCTGTGCTACTATTTAGAATTGCATGATACCGAGTTAACAGCAAAAGTAATAGTTTTAGTTGTAATAATATTTAGCAGTAATGTAGCGCACCTTTGAAATTTTACATATTCCAGGGTACCTTTAATACTTTAATACGTAAACGAACCCTGTTATGACTGGCTGGTCTGTTTGCATGTGAAACGAGTAATAACAGCCCCACCAAGCTACTGAATAAACATTTATGTATAAATTTGAGCATTAAAGGAACCGCCAACCAACAGTCATGGTCGTGATTTTCGTTAAATTCTAATTAGGTTTTTGGTTTGTTTTTGACTAAATCCTATTGACCCACATGGAAATAACCTATATGAGGATATATGCACATGTATGAAACCTATATGCATTATATATGCACATATATGATAATATATATGCTGAATATTTGCGTATATATGCTACATATAGGCAAAATTGAGGTGCATATATGTGCATATACAGGCCATATATGATAATATACTGTATATGCGTATATATGCTACATATAGGCAAAATTGAGGTGCATATACAGGCCATATTGGTCTCCTGAATTGCTTATAATAATTTTATGGATGGGGAATGGATAGGAAGTTGGACTTGTAACCCAAAGGTCGGGGGTTCAAGTCCCAAGTCCGGCAGGGATTGTAATTGGTGAGAATGACTAACCAGTCATGGGGGGAATTCCCTCAGAACACACAATATGACACATGTCCAGCATTAAAAGAACACAAGAATGAGTAAATGGTGACTTAATTTTCATTTCTGGGGAAATTATCCAGTGCTCATGTTTGTGATGTCATAATGGGCTCCTTATATGGTCTGGAGAGGAGTTTTGGATTGTGAACATTAGGGGCAGTTGTGGCGTAATGGTTAGAGAGAGTTGTAAGCCCCAATTGATCCCCGGGTGCCATAGCAAAAATGGCTGCCCATTGCTCTGGGTGTCTTCAAAGGAGCAGTGAAAACATAACAAAAGTGTCTTGCCTGAGCTTCTTCCTCTGGTTCATCTCTGGGAATTTCTGGCAGGCTTCTGAATGTCTCTTTGGGCTTCTGGGATGCTGGAACAGGTGGCGGTCTCTGGTTCTCTTCCTCCTCTTCACACTTGCTCTGCTCCTTAAGAGAAAAAAAACAGCATTGCTTAATGTTCATTAGTTTGTGAAAAAGAAAAGGCTGGCGTGCGTGGGTTGGTGGGTGGGATATCTATTGTTGTCATGCATTTCTATTAAAAGTGTAGCAAGCGTGTCTATATATGTATAAATGTACGGGTATCTGTGAACCTCTTGTTTGCGTTTTGCCTCTTCTCGTTCTCTCTTCTCCCGAGCGAGTCTTCTGGCTCTCTCCTCCTCTGCTTTCTTTTTATTCTCCTCATCCGAGGCCTTCGCCATGTTCTCAAACCGAGCCTTAAGGTTTCCAGCTCCTACACTTGCTATAAACACCATTAACACCAGAAAGAGAAGAATCTACTGAGTTCCTGAGAAGTATACGGACCCTTTATCAACACATTTAAAATGCACGAACGCATTACTACTTAAAAGCAGTCACTTCAAATGTAACCTTTCCATGTATATATAATACAGCAAACACTCACAAGCCTCGAAAGCCTGAGGCTTTTCATAAGATGATGACGGTGACTCCATATCACCGAAAGAAGCCGCACTCTGTGGAAAAAACAATTCAATATACGTTCACTGGGAAACTGTCAAACATAATGCTATACAATTAATGCGAAATGTACCTTATCCATGCGATCAGATTCGACTCCATAACGTCCTCCGAAACCCTTTGCATAGTCTGAAATCAATAAGAACAAGTATATTTAGTATAATGAAAAACAGACCTGTCAGTTAAATACATCACATTTTGTGTTGCTAAACACCATGGCCCTCAGAAAAGTGCTTAAATGTGACCCTGGACAAAAACCAGTCATAAGTGTTCATTTTCCGAAATTAAGATTTATACATGATCATGATCATCATCTAAATAAGCTTCCCATTGATGTCTGATTTGGATGGATAGGGCAATATTTCACCGAGATACAACTCTATGAATATAGAATATGAATAGTTTGTATTTATTTTAAGTAGGAAATTGACTAAATATCTTCATAGAACATGATCTTTACTTACTATCCTAAGTATTTTAGGCAAAAAAGAAAAATCTATAATTTTGAACCATTCTATGTATTTTTGGCTATTGCTACAAATATACCCCAGCGACTTAAGACTGGTTTTGTGCTCCAGGGTCACAAATTAAGACCTAGCACTGGGTCTAGGCTCAGCTACGATTTCAGTCATTATTGATAGAATACAAAACCTTCATAGACTGTGTTTTAGCTAAATCTTCTAAAACAGATGGAATGGAGTCACTAGTTATGGAACACTGCAAAAAAATGCTTTTCTAGCTTAGATTAGTTTTGTTTCTAGCCAAAATATAAACAAATTCTTAAATGAAGAAGAATTTTTGTTTCTTCTTAAACAAAGAAATCAAGTCAAAATTAAGTGAGTTTTTGCTTGAAACGAACTAAATATTCTGCTAATAGTGTAAGCATGGTGTAGTCTTGTTTTCTGTTTGAAATTCGATTGTTTTTTTCTGAAAACAAGACAATTTCACTCATCTAGAAATTCCTTCTTGTTTTAAGAATTTTTTGATATTTTGGCTGGGAACAAGACACAGATTCTTCAGCCTTCATTGTGTTCAGAGATAAAATACCATGTCATGTGACACTAATGCAGCCGGAAAAAAACTTTTGAAGGAGTTAGTCAATGGATCTCAGGGAATATTTACGGTACCTTTCTGAGACTGATGTTTCTCCGTTTCTCCTTTATAGTCATAACCCAAAGCTGCCTTGTCAACCTTTTCTTTTTCCACTCCGTATTTCCCCCCAAAGCCTTTCGCGTAGTCTGTGAGATGTTCAGAAAACAGAATACTTTATAAACAATTCTTCCACCATAAAGAGGCAAATATAAGGATTTAGGGCCAGGGTTCTTGTCCATTAACAGTAGAGATTGAAATGACCTTTCTGAGACTGATGTTTCTCCGTTTCTCCTTTGTAGTCATAACCCAGAGCAGCCTTGTCAACCTTTTCTTTTTCCACTCCGTATTTCCCCCCGAAGCCTTTCGCGTAGTCTGCGAGATGTTCAGAAAACAGCTTCATAAACTATTCCTCCACCAAAATGAGACCAAAAGATGGATTGAGGACCAGGATACAGCAGAGATTGAAATGACCTTTCTGTGACTGGTGTTTCTCAGTCTCTCCTTTATAATCATAACCAAGCGCGGCTTTGTCAACCCTCTCTTTCTCCACACCATACTTGCCACCAAAACCTTTGGCATAGTCTTACGAACAGTGCAGAAGCGATTATTATATTAAGCACAGCAAAATAGAGAAGATGATGCATCTTGAGATGTTTGAATGCATAAATACCCTTCTGAGATGCATGCTGCTGTACTTCACCCTTATACTCATAGTTCATGGCAGACTGTGATCAATCAGAAATAGAAGGTAAAGAAAAGAAAATATCATTACATTCATTTCTATTGCACGATCACATTTATGCAAGTGTAGTACAGTGAGTTTCTAACCTTGTCCACACGGTCCTTCTGTACACCGAATTTTCCGCCGAAACCCTTTGCTGAATCTGTCTGGGATGAGTGCTTCTCTACCTCTGCCACATAGCTGTGCCCTAAAGCACCCTGGGGAAATGATTTAAAACCAATAGCAACTGGTGTCACTCGCATAAAACCTGGTGCGATGTGTTTTTAAACAGCTAGATTGTATATTAATATATGCAGATAGGTTCTTTCGAGTCTAACCTTGTCCATTCTGTCTTTCTCAACTCCAAATTTCCCCCCATAGCCGTAAGAGGCTTTAGGGCCCTGGTCCAGCTCTTTCTTCTTAACCACCTCATGTTCCCGAGACACATTCTGCCTGAGATCTGCAATGCTACGCACAAACATTGCATGTTACTACATGCAGCATTTTACCATGGAATGTGGCACTTCTGTTATGCACTCAGCTCTTTGCAATTGCCGCTCATGCACACTTTTAACATTATTACTGTAAGTAATACAGATATATTTAAAATGCATTGTGTCTTATTCTGCTTCTGACATGATGTAAACGTGAAATTATCAGTCCATATTTGGAAACGCAACTCATGTGGGTAGCGTTTCTACTTCCTATTTCCTCTCTGTAGAGTCAGACTCTTTTTAGCAGCACTTTCAGTTCAATGCACAACCCGCTTTATTATTATAGAATCTCAAATATGCAGGCTAGATCTTTTCTATCTATTAACGGTTACCTGATGTGGTCTTTTCGACCTGATCCTTCTATGGTTCTGGAACCCCATCTCTGCTCCTGCTCTGAAACATCATTCTGACACACAGACACATTTTCATTTCTACAATAATAATAAATAATTAAATGCGTTATGTTTGAGGAAACTTGACTCTAAACCACTCATTTAGATTAGTATCTTTGCACTTAAGAGTAGTGCATGTATTTTCAGGTCTGTTTACCTCAAAATTCGGATCTGTTTCCCAGTCGTCCCCCTCCGATTCAACTTTCACATTAACATCGTGTCCCACCACAGATTTCCACATCTGTAAAAGACAAGATTTCATGCCTCATGTTACATTTCCTCATATGCAGACTATACCCTGCATTAAATGCACAAAATGCATCAATAAACATAAAAATTATATAGATATGATGCATGAATAAATGCATAATTGAGTGAACTTAATTGCGTGAGTGATTTAGTAAACTTAAAAGTTTACTATTAGATTCTCTGCTGGAGAGAGCAAAACATCTGGATCACAGATTGAACTTGTAATTCTACATAGATTTAAGTAGCTAATTATACATTTTTAGGCTTTTTTGGAAAACAAAAGCTAGAATGTCTTCATAAAACAAAACAAGTGCTGAATGCACTTCGCAAGTTCCTCATTTTTTTTTTTTTTGAACATCAGATGGAAACTTTTACACGTTCTCGGCTAAAAAGTTTGACACTTTAATTTCAGCAACAATCAGGACTATAAACACCGTATTGCACAGTAACGTATAAAGTTAAACAATGTACAGAAACATATCAATTTGACTTCCTGGAACGAAAAAAGTTTGGGCACCTTGCGATGTATCAATCACTTCCTGATTAAAAGAAGTTGTGCTTTTCTTGACGCATGACTCTTAAAAATATGAGAAGACAACAATGGTTACTCACGTTTTAATGCTTTACCCCCGGCTTTTTGTCCGTTAAATGGTCAAATTTCAGTGTGAGGGTGAGTCGAAAGGCAGATCAGGCCTGCCCTCGAATGACAGCAGCAGAAGAAGAAGAAGCGCGTTCACGCGCAACTGAGTCCTACCTGCGCATTTAAATTAAATTAAATAATAGAAATACACTAAATAAATATTCATTTTATTTTATAGCGGATCCAAACGCCTCAAAACACAGATGATTGATTAATATGTAATATGAGTATTATTATTCTTGCATTTAAGATTTTTTGTGTTTGGGTCAGAACTGAAGTTTAGAAGTTAAAATTTAATAAATTCAAGATTCTGATCAGATTGTGAAGCATTGATGGTTGTTTGGGAATGGTGGTGGCCTGCCTGGATGGTTGGGTCGTTTTGCGCATTTGCTAGGACATTTTAGGTGCTTGCTAGACCACTAGAAGACAATGAGCCAATGTTGTTTGGAGTGGTTGGTGAAGCATTGTGGTTAGTTTTCACCATTGGTTTAAAGTTGCTTTATGAAGTCAACCCACCATAAAGTCACTCTATGTCCTTGTCCTCATCTCTGGATGCGTGGGTATCCTTTTCAATGCAAGTTTATGGGGTTTTTTGATCTGCCAGCTCTTTTGGAAAGAAGTTGTTTGTAGGTATGGTAGGTATGTTTAAGTATGCAAGCATGCCTGCTGGTTTAAACAGGTTCTTAGCTGGTAATGTGCTGGTCCTAAGCAACTAGCTCCTGCTCAAGACCAGCTAAGGATAAGCCCAAATCAGCAGCCATGCTTTAAAACGTACTTAACCATTATTCAACACAGTGATTACTTTGCAAAAGTAGAACGCCCAGCGTAATTTGGGATTTATTTTCATTTACAGTGGTGGCCAAGATTATTAAAACTGTTATTTTCACCAGCTAAGCATGATTTTAAGTTATTTTTATCTTTTTTTTTTTTAAATCTTTTAATCTTTTTTTTTTTTTTTTACATGAAAGTGCAACTACGAAAAAAATGGTAAGGACAAATGTTGATTTAGTCAACTTTTTAACATAAGTTAATTCATAAAGAAAATCTATTTATAACATTTATGACAGAATTCTCATTTTACAGTGTTTTTACACAAGTGCCTAAAACTTTAACGGTACTGTAGTTTGCAAATAGGTTTCTTGTAGCATCTTGAAGGTGTTCCAAGTTCTTCTGGATTCAGTCTGTCTCTGTGTGTTCTGTTACCTCAGGTCATTCCAGACAGACTGGATGATGATCAGATCAGATCTAAGTTTTCTAATTAGCAGCTTTTTAAATCTCAATCCGCTGCAAATGACACCACCATGTCCCGAAACGCACTGTCTCATTCAATCACACACCAATTGTGTATGTCTTCCCATAAATAGACTTTATTTCCAAAAAATAGCCCCTACAACAGGGTAGCAGGAGGGAGAGAAAGGATCGTTTATACAGACTTTACAGATAAAACACTCGCTGGGCTGTTCTTAAAATCTCACCGTAAATAGAGACAACATTTCAGCCACAATCTAAACCATCCCTATACAGCCCAGAGTCCCAGTAGTTAAGTGAGAACAGGAAGTCCAGTTCTGGCTCCGAAGACTGATTAGCAGAGCATGAATGATTTGATGAAGCTTTTTATACCTGAAGCAGAATCAAAGCATCTAAAGAAATTCAAGGTATTTCATTTGCGCCTTAAGAGTGAATAAAAGGAACAGTAGTCCAGATGTACAAAAAAATGATGTGTAGTGTGTAATAGAAAATAAACACCAACCAAAACAAATAAACTGGGGAAAAAAACCCACTAATTAAAATGAACAAATATCAATGACATAATTGCACCAAGCTGGCAAACTAGTCTGCCACGAAAGGAACCAGTCAGCACACTAGGACACTTCTAGAAGAAATTTTGACGCCTTGCCATGCAGACGCATCCAGTATCTCTATCAGCTTCACTTCACATCTGAATGCTAAAAAAATAAAGAGATATCAGGAAAGAAAACTAATTACAGGAAGCCGGAATGTGGTCAAAATCAGTCATCTACCTTTATGCATTTGATAGAGAATATAAGAAGACCCTTTTAGACAGATGCTGACATTGTCACCTTCATCTACATTTCCAGACGTTCAGAAATTCCTTCATTAATGTTGGCTTTCTTAAAGGGTAAATTAATGTTGTTGAGGAAGTGCAGGAAGTGCTCTAGTGTTACTAGTCTGGACAAGCCCCATTAAAACTGGGTGGAAATTATTCTGTCAGAACGCTCTGATAACAAAAAAAAGAACACAAACAGATCATGTAACTTTGGTAATTAAGCGAGGAAACGTATTCATAGAAGAACGTAAATTGACCCTGTGTTAAATAATGTGTCCATTTGTTTTGTATAATTAGTGAATGAGCATGTAACCGTCTCTCTCTCAGTAAAGCGTGATGATTCTCTCTCACAGATATCCTCCCATGCATAGCAGCAACAGCACGTGAACAGTCAGCAGGTAGAGGGACACCAGCAGAGGGGTTCGCTGACGAGAGCAGAAGGCTGCTCGCAGCATCCGCAGTACCCCAGGTCCACCACTACGAGTCTAAGCGAAAAAAAAAAGAATGCATCTAAAAAAATAGATATATCCAATTTATATATGATTATACTGAAAACACTCAAGCTTTAACAATAAAATACAGTAAATCAGATATTTGGTGTATGCATGCATTGAAAGTTTGTTTACCCGTGTAACGGCGCCCTCTGGAGGCTCAATAAGTACAGCTGTCTCTGACATCATTGCTTCAGATGCTGTCTGCCACTCCCCCTGTGCATAGCTGTAAATGATGAAATTGGAATATTTAATGAATATTAGTTAACTGCACCAAAAAATTAGTCAATTTAGGGTATTTTTTTTTTATGAGTAATAAATAAATAAGCTTTCCATTGATGTGTGGATAGAACAGTATTTGGCAATGATGCAACTGTTTGAAAATCCGGAATCCACCAGGGCAAAAAAAATATTTGAATAAGTCGCCTTTAAAGTTGTCCAAATGAAATCATTTCAGCATTGCATATTACTTATCCAAAAAAAAGTTAAGATATATTTACAGCAGGAAATTTACACCTTCATGGAATATGCTTTTGGCACAAAATTAAAATCGATTAGTACTGGTTTTATGGTCCAAGGTCACATTTGGTTTGATATTTTGCATCTAAAACAATGGCATGACAACTTATGCGTATGCTATATTTCACACTAAAGCAGTTAGCAGCAGTAACGGGCAGAGCCAGGGGCAGTGAGTGGATCTTAATCTGAGATTAGGGTCAAACCGTTTGAGGCGATCCTGTGCTGCGATGAGCTGCTCCTCTACTCGGAGTCTCTGTTCTGACTCTTCATCCAGCCTAACAGAAACACACACAGTTAAAGAGCTACAGTACAGCATTATACAATACAATAGCCATTGATTAAAAAAGGAAAATGTTTGGAAAGAAGACGAGAGAAGAAAATTAATTGTATTATTGTATTGGAACGTGTTAGAGATTTCACACGCTTATTTCCTTTCAAATACAGTATTATTATAGTGCGATCAATGCAGTTTTTGGTACAGGCGCTAAAGAGATTGATGGCATGCAACTGTGGATCAGTATTATTAATGATAAGACATTGCAGCAGTACCTTCTCTGGAGTTCGATGCACTCAGCCTTATAGCCCTCGTTGTGTTCTAGAGGGCCACCAGGGGCAGCGTCTACTGCAAGGCTTCCCTAAGGGACAATTAGCATTGAATGCCTCATACAATAAAGACATTATAATCAAACTAGAAAAGCACACAAAAAGGCAGATCGGTTAACAGAAACAACATTCCTAGGTTGCTTTCTATGTCTTATATTTGAAAATGAGACTAGAGCTTTTTACCTGTCTTTGTGTGTGCTCATGATGCAATTTCGATGACCGTGCTTCCTCAAGCATGGCAGTAAGCTGGCGAACCTGATGGTCCCTTTCTGAGAGGGTGGTCAGAGTCTGCTGCTTCAAGAGCTCGGCCTGGCCCTGCCAATCCATCCTCTCAAGGCTGTACATTGAAACCATTTGTAAGAAAGTGTTTCTTACTTTAAGCCAAGTTAGCAATGGTCCTTAAACTAGTCTACTAACAGTTCTCACTTCTTTATAGCTATCTGAACACTTGTTTTACCACAACAATATAACTGGACAGAATAAGCTAAAAAGGAGCAGACTTCCACAGGTCAGAAGGATGGCTTCTTCAAGACTATCTTCAAAATGGATTAGGTCTTACCTGAGCATTTCCAGTTCTTGCTTATATCTGTCCATCTGCGCATCTCTATCTCTCATCTGTGCCATGATCTTCTCCTCTTGCTCCCCTGCCCTTCTTCTCTCATCCTCCAGAGCCTGAGTGACCCTGGACAGTTCACCTGATCCAAGTCTATCCAATTCAGACCGCTGCAAGTGTAGCTGTTCCAACTGAGGTGCAAATAACAGGCCGCAAATGTTATTAGAAGCGGCAGGATGCAAAAACAAAGACATTAAGTGGTAACACTGTAGTATAGAGACTAATCCTTACTATTAACTACTTGCTTATTAGCATGCATGTTATTAGAGGTGCTGTTTATAGAATTGACACCTAATGGTTAAACTAGGTATTACAGTCCAAATTAAAAACATTAGAGATGTCTTTTTTCACCTGGCCCCTCCTCCTTGACCATATTCTACATATCTAATCCTACCCAATACCTAAACCTAACAACTACCTTACTAACTATTATTAAGAAGCAAATGAGGATTCTATTGAGGCCAAAGTCATAGTCAATGGCTTGTTAATAGTAAGATCTGAACCTTAAAATAAAATGTGACCACTTAGGTTTTCCAATAAACGATCAAGTAATTAATAACATACCATTCTTTCTCTGTCATTTTGTAGTGCTGACAGGGCATTTTTCAAGCTCCAAACTTCTCCTTTGGCGCCACTTGGAGGGGAAGCAGTGTGACCTGCCCGGTTAATCTCATCTAAACGGAGACGCAGCTCCTTGGCCTCATTGACAGCCTGATCCCTTACATCCTGCAGAGAGGCCATGGCTTGACCAAACGACTGATTCTGAGCTCGAAGCTGAGAGGCTGCTTCCCTCTCCTCCAGAAGCTGCTGCTCCACCATCAACAAATCCCGTGCCAGCTCTGCAACCCTTTCCTCGGCTGTTTCAGCTTCAGTGCGTAGAACACCACCTTCCCAGCGCAGCTCCTTCAACTCTTTGCTGTGGACCGCCTGGGTCTCCTTCTCCAACTCCAAGGTCTCCTCCAAAGTGGCGATGCGTTTTCTAGCAGCTTGGAGCTGTTCCCTCAGCTTTTCTATCTCAGCCCCTGGTGCATCTTGCTTATCGGCTCTAACAATCCCTTCACTGGCTTGGCTCAAGATCTCCTGCTCCAATGGAGGTGCTTTTCCTTGTGTAAAATCTTTAACAACAGCCTGAATTTGACTCTCAAGATCTTCTTTCTCTCTTTCCAGGAAGCTGATGCGTTCTACTTGGGTGGCAAGAATCTGCTTGTGCTGGGAGTCCTTCATAGCAAGAACCTGGTTCAGGTCATTTCTGTAGCCATGAAGTTGGGCAGCCAGTTTGGCATTCTCAGCATTAAGGTCATCCCGCTGTGACAACAAGGCTCGAATCTCCTCCTTTAACCCATTGTTTTCACCTGCAGCCTCTTGAATCAGACTGTCCTTCTCCATCATAACCTGAGAGACAATGAGACATCAGTATTTTAAATAATAGGCTACTTTATGAAAATTAATACAAATTAATTTATATACTTTTAAAGATAATCTATTCAGAGCAATGTTACCTGGAGATGTCTTTCCTCTAGCTGCTTGTATTGGCTAAGCACTCTGTCCCGGTCATCCTGCAGGGAGCCCATAGCCTTGGTAAAGGACTCAAGTTGAGCTCTGCTCTGGAAGGTGTCCTCCTCAGCCTTACGAAGCCTTTCTTCTAAACTGCGCAACTCCTCTCTCTTCTTCTCCAGCTCTTTCTCTGCCATCTCGGCCCTTAAATCTGCATCCTTCCTAGCCTCCTCTACAGCCTAAAAAAAGACAAAGAGTATATTGTTTTTGAGGTATTAAATTCCCTACAATGGTATTAATGAATATGCATGCATTTGTTTCAGAAATTATATTTTCAGTATATTAAGTACCTGTGTGACAGCTTGCTCCTTCTCACCAAGAAGCTCCATCTCCCTCTTCTCCTTCTCATCCAGTGCTGCCTGAAGATTGTAAGTAAGGTTTTTTGAAGATGCCAGGTCTGTTTCCAGTTGCTCCAGCCTCAAGCATAGTCTCCTTTCTTCTGTCTCCCTTTCTTTGATCACGGCACGTGCTTCATTAGCATCACTCTGAAGCTTGTCTACTGCTTCTTCTAAAGCTTTGGTCCGGTGCCGTAGTCCCTCTGCCTCTGTCTCCAAGGTAGTCAGCTGGGAATGAGTTTGGGTCAGGTTGGTCTCTGCCAGAGAGAGGTTCTGCTGCAGACTGTCTCTTTCTTTCTCAAGACCTGCAATTCTTTCATTATGTTTCATTTCTGCCTCAGAAAGCTTTAATTGTAGGTTCTCTTCCACCTTCTGCATTCTGCAGACATACAGAAATTAAATATTTAAAATTTATTTCAGGTTGAAGTAAAATTTTCAAAAAAATTATAATTTTTTTTTTTTTTTTTAAAGAAACACAAAAAGAAAAAAAAACAAACCTTTCCAATGAACTCTGCAGCTCCTCTTTTTGGGTGGTCTCCCTCTGGAGTTGTTCAGCAAGTTCTTTAGCACGTGTTTCAGCCTCCCGAACATCAGCCTCCTTTTCTTGTAGCTCGCTATGAAAACGACTCTCCCATTGCTTGGCCTCATCTAGGACTCGATCACGGTCATCCTGCAGGGACGACATGGAGCGCGAAAAAGCTGCTAACCGAGCCAGTGCTTCATCCAGACGTGCCTGCATTTCGTGGGCATGCCTGTCTGCAGCCTCAGCAATGCTCCTTGCCTCAAGAGTGGCCTCTTCCTCCTTTTCCCGCTCCTGGTAAGACTTCTCTAGTCTTAATTCCACCTGTTTTAGCTCGGCTCCAAGGCGATACCTGACTTCATCCAGGGTACGCTCCGCATCTGCCTTTAACTCTGCCTCCCTGCGCAGTATAGTTTGTTCAGCAGCTAGTTTGCCTGCTTGGGCCTGCTTTGCTTCTTCCAGTGCCATGTCTAGTTTCCCTTTACATGTTGAAAGTTCAGATGCAATACTTGTTCTGTCTTGTGTAGTCTTTGCAATCTCCAAGCGTGCTGCTTCAAGTTCTGAATTCACCTCATCTCTTCCCAAAGTCAATGATTTAACATCTTTACCCAGTTCGCTTATTCTTTCCTGGTACTCAATGCAGTCTTTCTGTAGCTGACGAACTTCTATTTGCTTTTCTCTCAGCAGCTCCTCAAGTTGACGTGTTCTGTTTTGACTACCTTCTTTAATCCTCTGTGCTGACTTCAACTTCTGCTCCAGCTCTCTTTGTTTGCCTGTCTCAGCTTCTGCCTCTGCCCTTTCTCGTTGTGCCTGCCTCATGTTTTCTTCCATCCTGGCTGCCCGGTCCCTCTCACTTGCCACCTCTGCCTCCAGCTCAGCCCTCTCTCTCTCCAGTTTCTCCAATTCCCTCTGCATGTCTGTAAGGCGATCACGACTGTCAGATGCCTCTTGCTGGTAGCTCGCAATGCTGCCATTGAGCTGAGCCAGTTGGTTCATTAACCGCTCCTCCAGGTCATCTCTTTCAGCCTCTAGGCTGGTGCGAAGTTCTTGCACTTGGGTTTCTTTCTTAGAGAGCTCTTCCTTCTGGAACCCCTCTCTTTCTGAAGACTCCTGAAGTTGCTGATTGAGGGATGCAAGCTCTGCATTAAGCGTTGACTCTTGCTTGTTTCTGGATTCCATGTGATCTTCAAGAGCAGCTTCAAGTTCCCTTATCTTATTCTCCGCTGTTTTGAGAGAGGTTTCTAATTCCTTAAACTTCTCCTCTGTTTGAGCAGTCATCTTAACATTTGCTTGCACTTCTTGTTCAAGAGCAGTACCAATGGATTCCAATGGATTAGTGGGATTGGTCTCTGGGGGAATACTATCACTCTGGTACTCTTGACTTTGAATTAAATCAGGACTTTTCTGCTGTGTGACGATTTTAACCTCCTTAATGTTTTCCCCAGAGCATGTGCCCAGGTTCTCATTGTCCTTTTTGTCAACGTCCTCAGCCAAACACCGTCTCAACTCCTCAGCTTCATGCTCCAAAGAATTCTTTTCATCCATAACAATATTATAATTTGTTTTCAAGGACACAAGCTCTTGTTTGACTCTCTCAAGCTCTTGCTTCAGCTCGGTATCTGTTTGTTTGGTCAGTTTCTTTTCTTCCTGCTCCCTAAGCCTTTCATTCTCCTCCTCTAGATCCATAATCTTCTGATGCTTAACTTTGGCAAACTTTCTCATTTTTTCTTTTACCACGTCCACCTCTTTCATAGCTTCCTCAGCTAACCTCTCAGCCTCTTGTCTGGCTGCCTCATGAGCTCGTGTTTTGGCTGCTAACTCCTGTCTCTCTTGTCGAGCAGCTTCAAGCACTCGTCTCACTCTTTCAGCCTCATCACTTACATTTTCATATGACTTTAGGAGGGATTCATACTCTTCTTTCATACTTTGCACCTTTTCTTCCAGCTGTCTGCACACTTGATCGGATTCCTCTTTGACACTCTCAGCCTGACGTTTACATGCATCCTTCTCATTCAAAACACCCTCCATTGCAAGTTTAAGGCTCTCACAGGAGTCATGCAGGCTCTGGTTTTCCAACAAAGTTCGATCCACTTCTTCAATTAATTTCTCCCTCTCTTCTCTTGACTTGGTCAGCTCCAACTCTATAAACTCCAGCTTCTGCTGTAGCTCTAATTTGATCTTCTCAGTAGCAGCCTGTTCCTCCTTTAGCACCTGTTTCTCTTTGATAACCTCCTTACGTGATACAAGAGCAGCCTGCAGTTTGCGTTGAAGCTGTTGGAGTTTGACGCTATTATCCTTTTCTTCTTCCTCACGTTGTGGCATTTCTGTTTCCAGTTTTTGAACCTTATCTTTCTCAGCTTTAAGCCCTTCTTGTAGGGAAACAATCTGCTGATCTTTCTCCAGTACCGTTTCCTGCATCTTAAGTAAAAGAGAACTTTGCTCACTAAGCTGTTGGCTTAAATCAATTATCTCATCATTCTTGTTTTTAAGAAATTGTTTAAATTCTTCCACTTCTGACTGAAGTGCTTTGATGGGGGACTCAGCATCTGAGATGCTTCTTTTAGCTGCTTCCCAAGCCTCATCCACCTCCGCTTTCATTGTCTCTGCATTAGCTTCGGCTGTCTGACATTTCTCCCTAAGAGCCTCTATTTCCTCAGTGAGAGCGTCAATCTGCCTCTCCTTTTCTCTCAAGGCTTCAAGTTCTTTACAAAGCTCTTTGAATTTGCTATCAGTAAGTGATTGAGAGGACCGGCTCTCTTGAAGGCGCACCTCTAATTCCACACGAGAAGCCTGCTCAACTCTCAATTCCTCCTGGAGAGCATTTATAATCTCCTCATGATCTTTTACCATGGGCTGTTGAGATTGCTCAGCAGGTTTATTTTGTTGCATCTCAGTCTCAGCTGGAGTAAAATCCACCCAGTCCTCTTGACCCCAATCATTTGCTTCTGGTTTCTCTAGATTTTGTGTAGCAGACCCAACATTCCTCTCCACATTTACACTCACCACTTTCTCTGTATCATTCTTTGATTCTAGTAGACCTTCAAGCTCCACAATACGATTCAACAACCCAGTTTTTTCTCTCTCTTCAGTTTGGAGGCGTTCAAACAGGTCACTATACTCCTCCTTTTGTTGTTTCACCTGCTCAAGATGATGCCGGTCATTTTCTTGTGCTTTCACAACAGCACCCTCATGAGCATCAGTAGCATCCTGAAGCTTTTTATGCAATATTTCAATGTCAGAATCCATGGATGCTATCTGTGAAAGTAGCCTATTTTTGTCCTCAGCCATCTGTGACATTTGTTGTTCATTTAGTTGCACATACCGCTCAGTCAAATGTTCTATTTCTGCACGTGACTCAGTCAATGCTTGATCTTGGTCACTGATTTTCTGTTTTAGACTTATTAAGGTTTCTTCTTTCATATTTAAGTCATCTCTGGTTTCTTGCAACAAAGCATTAAGCCTCTGTATTTCTTTCTCTTTTTCCTTAATCTCATTTTTGAACTGAACAGTTATTTCTTCATTACCATCCCTTTCTTTTTCTTCCCTGCTCCCAGCCTCCTTCTCAAAGTCTGCAACTTTTTTAATCAATTCTTTCCGCTGTATCAGAGCTGCCTGCAGCTTTCTCTTGAACTGTTCTCCATCTTTCTTCATTGCAGCCATCTGAGTATTCAAGTCCTCCTTCTCCTTTCTTAAAGCAACAAGCTCCTCACATTCTGCTGTTTTATCCTCTATGATGTTCTGCTGGTCATCCCTGACACTTTCAAGTTCATGTATTTGCTCTTTTAGCTTTTTGACTTCACTGGATACTGCAAACTTTTCCTCTCCAGCCTGGAGTAGTTTGGCAGTCATGCCCTCACTGAGTTCCATCATCTCCTGGTCTTTCTGTGAAAGACACTTTTGTAGATCTTCCAGCTCAGCAGTCCTGTCACTGAGAGCAGCTTTTGCCATTTCAGTCTCCTGAGAGACCAGCAATAACCTGCTCTCCATGTCCACAAGCTTCTGTTCCAGTTCGGAAGAAGTGAGCTCTCTGTCCTCTAGTTGAGCAGCAAGCATTCTAGCTTGTCCTTCTTGTTCAACAAGTCTTTGATGGACTTCATCAAGGCTTGCCTGTAAGGCTTTCATCTTATCATCTTTAGAAAAAACCTCTTCCTTCAAGTTTTCAAACTGCTCAGCAACATTTTCCCGATCTACCTTTTCTTGCTCAAACAATGCCTTAACTTCAATCAGCTCTTTCTCGTATATGTTTGCCTTGGATTGAACCTCATTTTTGGAATCTGTGAGTAACTTCAGTGCTTCCTCCAGCTGGAAGACTCTCTCCTGAGATTGTAAAGCTGTTTCTTTCAACTGCTGAAGCTCTCCCAGAAGTTCACTATATCTTTTCTGAATCTCTTCGGCTAAGACCTGTGCAAAAGCCTGACCAGTGCCCGAATCTGTATTTAGACTTCCCTCCTGTTGGCCAAGACGTACCTGTACGGTTTCATGGATAACTAAAGATGTTGATTCAATATCAACTATACAGCTAGTTGATGCAACATGCTCTTCGCAGGTCTCTTCCCAAGATTGTGTGGATAAGCGTAATGAGGAAAAGTCCTGAATTTGGGGTGCCCACTCTTGAGTCCCATCTTGGTTGACTGCCTCCAGAAGAGTCCAGCTGCTATGAGCCACTTCTGAGTCACTGCTTGTCACCATCTCATCCGAGGAAGTACCCTTTGATTCTCCAGGAGACTCAGGGTGGGGTGCAATAAGTTCAGGGCTGCTCTCATTGCCAGCAGAGACAGACAGAATAGATGTGTCAACTGCCACAAGTGTCGTCTCTTCATCTTGTGTGCCCTCAAGAACCTCAGATAGAGCTGTAGGGTTTTCATGTAACCCAGCAATGTCTTCTCTACTTGGGCTGTTGACACTTTCCTCCTCTGGAATAGTTTTGACTGTAGTGACTGACAGTTTTTCTTTAAGAGCAAAGAGTTCCTTTTCTCTGTCTGCAAGCTGCTGCTTCAGAAACGCTATCTGGTCCGTCTGAAATTTGTTTGCTGAACTATGTCCACCTCCAGTGGTATCTGAGGGTAGCATTTGTGAGAAGAAAAAAAAAACATGAGACAACCATGGGAAAAATCATCAAATTACTAAATATTCAACATGTATCATGTAAAAACTAAACAAAACATAGTTAAAATCTTCTTAACTTCCTGTTTTGTGTTTTGACTGGGGGAACAGGTCTTTCTGGTTGTCCTAACTTATATCTTAACATTACAAACAAAGTTTACAAACCACAACCGTAAAGGGCATTTTCTCTACTAGAGAGCAAAGCTATTACGGAAGAACATTGAAAAGCTGTCAATAAAGAACACTGCAGTTCAAAGTACATTCAGGTACACAAGGGCAAACATTAGACTCACCCTGGTGTGTCCTATCCAAATCCTTCACAGACAGGTCAGTCACATGATCATGTAATGACTCACCAGTAACCTGGGAAAGACAGGCCCTGATTATGCATATGCGCACACATAATACATGCTTATTGAGAGTGCACTGGTGTAATGAATTGCCACTATAACTGCAGGTATTTGAATGCTATTACAAAACATACCTTTATTAATACTTAATAATTGTGCCCTTATATGTGGGGGCAAGAAATAGAAAAAAAAAACATGAAAGTGAAGAGGATTATGAAATGACCTGATAAGTTGCGAGACAAACAGTCTAGTCATTTATGTCACCTTGTGTCTGCCGCACCAGACACAGCTTATGCTATATAACAAATGAGTTCGCCATAGCAGGCACACTGCCCTTGTCTCATAAATCTTATTCTGTGCACAAACTCCATTGCATCAATAACTTTGTCTTTGTCGTTAGGTGCAAATACTATCTGATAATTAAAATAAACAGCAGAGCTCTGTACAACAGTCTATACAACTTTAAATACCATTCATGTCCAAAGCACACTCACACATACACATACACATACATACATATATATATGTATATATATATACATAAATATAATGCAGGGCAGATTTAGACCCCTAACACTAAAGCATGAGCGAAAGTTATATTTCCTTAGCTCTAATTAAGTTCAACTGTGCTGAAAAACAAATAACAAGAATAAATATATATTTCAAGAATATTTATTAAAGCAATGTTTAAAACTCCAACATGCAATCCACCTACCTGAACAGTGAGAAGTTGTTGCTCCAGTTCCTGTATCCTAGCAACTGCTTCCTCTCTCTCAGCTGTGCTCCTATCCAGTTGACCTATAGCATCAGGTGCATTGAGACAAAATTACTTTTTGATCACAGTACAAACAATTTGCCCTAAGTTGTGGCATCTTTTGATAAAATGCTTCCAAGGACGGTTTACCTAAACCACAAAAACTGCTTTTAACTTTGTTCTCCTGGGCTGTTTACCTTGCAGAGATTGCAGAGTGAGGGTGATCTGGGACATGTGCGTTTGACTCTCTTGCCGTTCGTCTGTAAGGTTGCTCAGCTGAGCTTCTAGAGCAGGTAACACCTCTAAGAACTGTGTGTGGTCAGTAGGAATGGGTATTTCCTCTGCCTGCCCAGCAGTGGTCAAATTCTGAATCCCTTTCCAAAGTTTTTCCAATGTTTCCTTAGCTTGCAGTCCTGCTTTCTGTTCCTCATTATTGGCATCCAATGTCTCTCTTAAGGACTCAAGCTCATTTTGCATCTGTGCTAAGCGATCTCTTTCATTTTTAGATTCTTCTTCCCTTGATCGCTCCACTTCATTGAGCTTCTCCTGAAGATGGTTAAGCTCTTCCATGCGGTTTGCCACCTCCACCTCTAACTTCTTTGTCATTTCCTCTTTCTGGTTCTCAGCGACTTCCAAACAGGCTTGCAAGTTGGCCAGCTCCATCTCAAACCGTGTTTGTCTCTCTTGTAACGTCTCCAGACTATCTCTCTCCTCAGCTGAAAGTTTTTCTCTCAATTCATCCAACTCTGTGGTCCTTTTTAGTAACTCAGCATTGAGAGCACTGATGGCCTGCTCTTTTCCACTTTCTGTGGTTTCCAATCTGGCTT
This sequence comes from Enteromius thamalakanensis, assembly GCA_032357475.1. NCBI lineage: Eukaryota > Metazoa > Chordata > Actinopteri > Cypriniformes > Cyprinidae > Enteromius > Enteromius thamalakanensis. The sequence goes on from JAUCMT010000088.1 coordinate 9,187,255, forward strand.
CTAAAGATACTTTCATGTTGGTCAGCTCTGCCTCGAAGCTAGACTCTCTCTCTTTAAATTTCTCCAACATTTCGATCTTCTCTCGTTCTTCAGATTCAAGTTTTAGTCTCATGTCATCCAACTCTGCCATCTTTTTTAGTAACTCAGAATTGATAGAACTGATGTCCTGGTCTCTTTCATTTTCTGAAGTTTCTAATCTAGTTTCCAGAGATGCTTTCAAGTTGGTGAGCTCTGCCTCAAAGGTGCTCTCTCGCACGTTCATTTTCTCCAGCATTTCTTCCTTCTCTCTTTGCCCAGATTCAAGTTTTTCTCTTATTTCCTCCAGCTCTGCTGTGTTTTTCAGTAACTCAGCATTGAGAGCACTTATGTTCTGCTCTCTTTCATTTTCTAATGTTTCCAGTCTAGTTTCTAGAGATACTTTCATGTTGGTCAACTCTGCCTCAAAGCTAGTCTCTCTCTCTTTCATTCTCTCCAGGATTTCTTCCTTCTCCCTTTCCCCAGATTCAACTTTTTCTCTCATCTCATCCAACTCTGTGGTCTTTTTTAGCAATTCAGCATTAAGCTGTGTGACATTGATGTTGAGTGTACTGATGGTCTGCTCTCTCTCACTCTCTGATGTCTCCAATCTGGCTTCTAGACATACTTTCATTTTGGCCAGTTCAGCCTCAAAGGCATTTTCTTTATCTGTCGATTTCTCCAGCATCTCTTCTTTCTCTCTCTCAGCAGATTCAAGTTTTGCTATCATTTCATCCATCTCTGTGGTCTTTTTCAGTAATTCAGTGTTGAGAAAATTGACGGTCTGTTCTCTCTCACTTTCTGAAGCCTCTAGTCTGGCTCTCAGAGCCTGGAGTTCTTTCTCAGCATGCATTTCCCACTGCTGCCTCTCCTCTTCTCTCAGTCGCCGAGCTTCTGCCAACTCCAATTCCATTTGCCTGAACTGAGAAGTCAAAATCTGCACAAATGAAACATTCATCATGTTTATAAGGGTCTATAATCCTAAAAAAAAAAGATTCAGACCAACCAGCTGTAACCACAACAACATGGAATGAGAAATTCTGTTAGTTGCTTGTGTTCTATTTTTAATCACACAGCTGGGCTTCCCTTTCCTCAGTGAAATCTCATCAGCTGAATATCACCACAAAGCCAAAGGAAAAAAATTTCTTGATTGACTGCTGAGTTCTAACATATTTCCATAACACTTTATTTTACAGTTACACCTATATTAGTTGCTTATTAGCATATCACATTAGAAATTTATTAGTGCTAATAAAGCACATATTAGTCTCATTCTACATCACTAATTCTACCCAATACCTAAACTTAACAGCTACCTTACAAACTACTAATAAGCAGCAAATTAAGAATTCATTAAGAGAAAGCTTGTAGTTAATAGTTAACAAGTGTTACATATTCTGTTACCCATATTTTGCTTTCGAAAAATGACCAGAACACAGAGTAAACTATATGTGTAGCGCTGACCTGTTTCTGCTGGTCTGCACTATTGAGTTCCTGCTGCAACATTTCTAGGACTTCAGAACGAGAACGCAAGGACTCCTCCAACACCTCTATGCGCTGCTGGGATGCACGAAGAGCCTGCAAAACAATAAGTAGGATTAGAGCAAAATAGAACCATGTGTATTGAAAGACCTCCTAAAAAAGCTGCAGGGTTTATGATTTTGTTTTTTAGGTGCAGACACAGTGTTAATCCGCCCTTTCTTTCTTAATTCCTTTCCAACAACATGAACAAAAACATAAGAGGAGTTGGATGCTGCTCATAGAATGTGGAAATGCATGCGCCATGCAAGACAGCTTAGATCAAAATTGCAATGGTGTGACATGATGAGCTGTGATTTCATGCTTTATAACAACACACAAATATGGCTACAACACCTCGGGGTATCCCAAAACAAAATGCCAAGAAATATTGATATGTTATTCTGTCATTTTTGCTCTTTCCCATCTTACTTCTTTGTTTATTGATGCATAATTTATATGCATGCATGTGTATGTATTGTATGTGTGTGTTTTAATATAAACATAATAAATAAACACATATTATGTAAATAAAGACTTTTATTTTGGATGTGATTAATCATGATTAATCATTTGACAGCACTA
>JAUCMT010000088.1:9189418-9202363 GCA_032357475.1 Enteromius thamalakanensis
TATGTAAATAAAGACTTTTATTTTGGATGTGATTAATCATGATTAATCATTTGACAGCACTAATATATATATATATAGTAGTTAATTGAGGGAAAACTAAATGGTGAATAAATGGTAAACACTTTAGATTAGGTAACCAAAATATCAAAGCGGGCCCTCTTTGTGGAACATAAAAAATTCAAACATGTGAAACGCAAACACACCTGCTGTAAGTCAGGTTCATTTGAGACCTGTGTGAGATTAAGGAGTTCCTGCTCATGTTTAAGGATTTGTTCTTGAAATCGCACATCTTTTTCCTTCACCACAGTCTGAAGAATTCGCACCTGCATGACATTTGAAAAAAAGATGTCTTTAAAAATTAAAGTCTGAAATTTGTTTCATTATTACAGAAATAAAACAGTGCTAAAGAACAGACCGTCATACAACATATATAAAGATCAAAATAAGCACTTATTCATGAATAATTCGACTTGTGAACACACCTGCTCTGCGTGACCTTCCTCTCTCACCCGCTGTTCGGCCTCCCAGAGCTGATGTTGGAGGTTCATGTTAGCGGACTCTGCCTGGCTGAGCTTTTCTTTCAGCTGCTGGAGTTCCTCCTCCACTCCTGGAGGCATTTGGAAGGAGCTATCGGAATTCTTAAAAAATAAAAAATACATTTTAATGATTTTGGTAATTACATGTATAGATGAACAACAGAATGCATCTAATTATATTAAGCTTTCCAAGACCAGTTCATGCCTAAAATACCACAAATATGTCAGCTTATCTCTTTACCTGACTGCTGTTTAATGCTTCTTGTCCTTTCAGCTCATTGAGCTGTTTGTTTAGGGCAGCCATCTTGGCTTTGGCCTGCAGTTTAAGCTTAGTAAACTTGACTTCTGCCTGTTCTTTCTCTTCCTGTATGAAAACAAACACAGTCACAAACCCAAAATCAAGCTTTAAACCTGCTGACACTCACAGTCTACTTTTTTTGTTCTTTTCTTGTTCACACCTTGAGCTGTTTTTCGGTGCTGGCGAGCTGGCTGTCCTTCTCTCGAATCAGCTCCTTCAGCTGCACCACCAGCTGTTCGGTCTGGGCCAGCCTCTCCAGGACCTCTTCTGAGGTCCCCGAGCCCTCCAAGGATGCTTCAGCATCAGGCTGGGGCTGAGGTACCAGACCATCCTGCTTCCGAGACAACATCAAAAAATTATAGAGGGCTTTGGTTAATCACTTGCTTCCAACCACAAGAATTAGACTTGAATATTAAGTTCACCCTATTTTCCAAACGCATGTTTAGATACTCATTCATGTATGCGTTTCATTCAACACAGTCTCATGGCAATGTTTTGGCGAATTGGGGGCTAATACTTTTGTATTCATTGTATCTATTCAACTCATTCATACAATCTGCTTATGCCACAGTGATTGCTAATTTTAGAGGTGGAGCTTTTCTAGAAAACATGCACTTTTATAAGGCTTCATGACCGTATTCGCACCCTACATTTTTTGTTAACCCGTTACACTCAGATATAAGTCACAATATGGCAGGTGAGATCTCTTGCTACTTCCATTTCATTATATCTCAAAATAACTGGTGCTAACTTAGCACTGTTCTTGTTTGTCTACTTATGCTTGTCTTATTCTCAAGGCCTATTCACACAACAATAACTGTAAAGATAACTATATTATATACCCTGTTTATTGTAAGCATTCACTGCATTATTGTCGCCTGCCACTTTAAATGCCCAAGCTCTTTATAGTCGGATGGATTTTGATTGCATCAGCTGAAAAAAATCATTCTGAAAGGGATTCCAATGATTTCGTTGTCTGTTATTGTTGTAGGCCTAGTTTTTTTAATAGACTCTGCTATTCTTTTAAATTTACACAGACAAATTATTTATTGTTATAGATATTGTCTATCTGTTGTGAACGGGCCTTTTAAGATGCTACACGGCTTGTAAACTCATAAATCTGTAAATAAGTACTTAAATGTGGGCTATAATCAGATCTTTCAGCACTTGTAATAAGTTACTGTAATTATTCAGACAATTGCAATGCAAAGTTTCTTGGTATTGACCCAAAATATCACTTTAAGGATTGTTCACATTTTGTCTACTCACCTGGAGGTCTCCATCGGGGTGTTCCTCACCTGAGAGCTCCTGGAGGACAGAGGACACCCCTTGGGTCAGCCGGCTAAACATAGCTGACCTGCATGTAAAGATATGCATTAAAATGTTAGTTTGATTATTTTGTCTCAAGCTCTGTATTGTGTGCATTACATGACATATTTAGGACACAAGTAAAGACAAACTAGAATCAAAGACTGTAATAACAAGAGATATAGACGAGATCTATAATAATACATTACTACAGATATATTGATTTTTTTATTTATTTTAGTGTCCAATGAAGGCATACAACCAATGGAATTATCCAAATCAAATTCACATTTCATGTGAAAGCACCTTTGTGCTGTTATTAAATGTCACTCACCATTAATGTACAGTCTCCTAAAACCAATCATTTTTTATGAATATAACATTTCTGTTCTGCATGCATCCAATATATAATGCATGCATAGGTCTTACAGTTGGGTTAGTCTATATGCTTCTTGTAATTCTCACAGATTATGACTAGACAAAGACTGTAAGTACATCACAAGCAGAAATATACATCATGTCTAACTAGAACACTTGATGAGCTCCAATCTGTTACGCAATGCGTGCTCACTGTACCGAAAACAACTAACTCACAGAAGCTGCGAACGCCTGTAAAACAGTAACAATGTCTCTTTGTATTTCCTGATAATAAATAACCACCTTTGACAGAGCCATAAAGCGAAGAAAAACGAACAGAACCGAACAACGCCGAAGCATAGCAACTAACGACTGCGGCTGCGTCGCTTTCATTTTGTCTACACAACAGCAAAGATTATTGAGCGACTCTTCTTCCTTGCGTTTTATAATCGATTGGTAGAAGAACACTTGATCAAGACACACAAAGGTATGACTTTTGTTTTGTATATTTGTAATAAAACGCCATTATTAAAGCCCAATGAGCGGCAGTAACCAGCGCAAGCTGTAACTGGGCTCGTGCTGATGACTCGTAAACAACTCTAACGATATTTATAAATATACTTGTTTTTGTGCATGTCAGCGGCTGGATACATTAAGAGACAACTTATTGATGTTATTAAAGCATGAAACTGACCTGAGTAATCGGCGCAGGGAAGAGCTGCGTGGTTTATTTGATCAATTTCGTCTCCAGGATTTTAGAGCCACATCACCAAACATCCCGGAAAAAGAAACGCAGCGCTGTGATTGGACCGCGCAAGGGAGCGTGTGAAAACTACTCGTGACTTTGTGAGCCGCAAGACTGTACACCAAGGGACCGTCCAGAAAAAACAAAACGTAGAATCAAAATAAAGTAGGCATGGCCGTTTGCAAGAGATAATAGCAACCAGTTAGAACGATTAGTTTAGGTTTGGAGTTACATCATGGTTCAAAACAGAATGGGAAGACATGATTTAAAGCTTAACATGATTATTAATTATGGAAAGCAGTTGGGACGCAGTCTCGTTCTTCTGGCACACTACATCACAGTATTTGTAAGCTTCATATCTCGCTCTGTGAACTGTTTCGCGGAAGTGATCAAGTGGACGTTGGTGTTTGCCAGATACACGGTAGCAGTATTTGATTCTCTTCATAGGAGCCTACATTGGTGGACCAGAAGACGCAGCAGGACATCCATAGAGATGCTCTCCAGCAGCGAAACGGAGTCAGACTGATGAAGGATATAAAGTTCGTATGAACTCGATGTTCCTGGAAAAAAATGCTTGCATGGATGGGCTCATTGAAAGCACTGAGGTCTAGAGGTTAAGGAAGAGTCCACCACTGTTGTAACCACACCTTCAGGTCTAAACCAGTATTTTACTGGAAGGAAAAAATGAAGAAATGTTGGTGAAGATGATAACTAATCCTAGTTCAAGATCATAGTTGTTTATACCCTATCAATTAAAAAAAACAGCATTTCATGTCCACCGAATGTAGTTTAGCGGTCAAGGAGAAGAGCCAAATCACTGCCATTAGCATATATAACCTAATTTATTTTATGTCTGTGGTTGGACCAAATTTTTCTTTGTAGAACCAAAAATGGTTCTTCTTTATTTTTAAGAGTGTGGTTATAATTGTTTTATTTTATATAATTCATTATTGTATTTTTATATTTTATGTTTTAAGTCAGCTTTTTAGTGATGGGAAGTTCGGATCATCTTACAGACTCGTTCATTTGATGTTTTCGTTCTTTGTAAATAATTTACAACCTTCATTACAAACGGATGGATCCGAAATCGCTGACTTCACTACTATATAGTACGCGAAAAACAGTATGCGAGGCTAGTAGTATGTCCGAATTCATAGTATTCAAAATTTAGTAGGCGAGAAGTACCCGGATGACCTACTGCTTCCGCACGAATTCTGTTACTATAAACACTTTCCTATCCCATTAGGCTACGGGAGAGGGGGGTGTCATATTAGAAAAATGGCGGAAAGTTGAGACGCGGCTCATTTCAAGTGTAAGCACCTCAGGAAAAAAACTTTGTTTATTGTGATTTAATTACACTTGTTCAACACAATCTAAATAAAAGGATGACTTATTAAAACTTTACATTGTCGCACTGTTGTGACAACGCATGACACGTGACAACATCAATATGGCGGATGTAGTACGTCCGAATTCCATTCACACTACCCGCATTCATACTATATAGTACGTACTTTTTAACGGTCAGGTAGTGTGTTCGGTTTTAAATGTAGTACCTACTTTGGGAAGCAGCACTAATTAATTCTCTTTCCGACTCCGACTGCATTTGATAGGCTTATGGGGCTATCACGTGATGAACGTACAACTCAAACCCAAAGACTCGATAGATGATCACTATTAGCTTTTGTCACTACAGGTAATGTTTATTCATTTCAAGTAATATTCATGTTTTATCAATTAATTATAATTCTATTATTTATTCACTATAAATGCGCCATCATAGACTGTGAAAAGGGTCCATTGAAGTTCTCCTATGGCCAGACTGCGACTGTGTGCCAGTATCCCATATTTGGAAGCAAGCTTTGAATATTGTCTATCTGTATTATTGCCTATCCAAAAACATCACATTGACTATAAAAGTGTTGAAATGTCTCTGTAATGGAACTTGGAACATGCAAGTTTTTACATGTTTGATATCAATACTAATCTTAATACCTCTCCTACTATTTATCGTAAAACACTGTGTTCTGAGAACAAAGTACTGTCATTATCAACAAAATGCATTTTTACAAACTGATGGAACATCTCTTGCAAGATTTACTTCGTTTAATCCTGAGAAGAGAGAAACAAGACCAGGTCATTGTGGCTTAATTTCTTGTGAAGTCTAAAAAGAACGCATTTTGTTCATGTAATACTGTCTATGATAGCTTTTGAATGGCATCAACTACTATTATCTTATATAAATCATGTAAGAAGGATGTGATGTGTGTAATTTGACAATCAAATGTAAATTTATTTATTTATTTTGTTTCATGTGAAGAATGTTAACTGCATTATTTGGAATCCGCAAAATTGTGAATATCCGTATGTAATCATTGTAAAGGCTTGTATGGAAAAAATATATTTGCTGAAGCTTGTTGCCCTGGCATAAGACGATGAATCAAAATTGCGACATGGCTACTAACGTGTGAATATTTGTCAGCTAACAGTTTCAAAATAAATCTAGAAACCACTTGCGTATGAGAAATGCTGATGCAGTTGCATCTGTTGGCAGGCCGTCACATGGAAACGTTTGTCAGCATGTCCCCAATCTCACATGCAATTACCAATGGCCGTCCCAGCCATGGTCATCCTTAAGCCTCACACACAGTGAGCTGGATTAGTCGCAGTTAATATCAATAAGATAAAGTTGGTGAGGCGTGTCTGATCCCAGGCCGGTACAAAAGCCTCCCAAGGGTGCCCACCTCTCTCTTAGGTCCCAGTGTCTTGTGTCTGTGAGAAGCGAAACGCTCGCCTGCACAGTAGACCAGTTGGGCAGATTTAGCTCCAGTCTTGCTCGCCAGAACAATCAGTTCTCAGTTCAGCGATGGGGAATTCAACGGGAAGCACCGTGGACGACCTGCAGGCGGTTGAAATGCATCTGTGGTATAAGAAGTTCATGACTGAGTGTCCATCTGGTCAGCTCACGCTGCATGAGTTCAAGCAGTTCTTCGGGCTCAGAGGTCTGGATCTAGAGGCCAATGCCTACATCGAGCAGATGTTTCGCACTTTTGACATGAACAAGGTGAGTGAAAGACCAGATCATTCTGAGTGAGTAATAACAGGATGCCTCTAAAATATTCGACTCTCAGGCAGTTTCAGCATGACTTGGGTATCTGAAGCTTCAGCTTTTATTACAACACTGGTTATGATATGCAGACCCATTGCATTCTGTTACATCAGACTTCAAGCTATGCACTGATTTATTCTCTCTCTCTCTCTCTCTTTCTCTCTATATATATATTTATTTCAAATTTCTTTCACAAGCAGGCATACACCAATATATTGGTCAAAATTGTGTGTGACCATTATGAGCTTGTCAGCTGTGGTTGATAGCTATACACTCAGCAAAGACGCATTAGCTGCTAAAGAAGACATAAATATATATATATATATATAAAAAAAAAAAAAAAATATATATATATATATATATATATTTTACAATATTACAAAATATTTATATTTCAAATAAATGCTGCTGTTTCTATTCATCAAAGAAAATTGAAATTGAAAAAAAAAAATGTTAAGCAGCAGTTATTTTTTCATTTATTAATTAAATGTCTTTATTTTATGAGCACCATATCAGTATATTAGAATGATTTCTGAAAGATCATGTGACTCCAAAACTTATAAAATATACTACATAAGGAATAATTCACAATATCTTAATCAATTAAATACAATCCTGGTGACTATTAACCCAAATATTGACCAAAAACTTTTAAAGAGTAGTATATATTTAAACCCATGCTTGTGGATGACTGTACACAAGTCAGCACACGTGAGTTCATTATTTATCAAATCAGATCCGAGCAAATCTCAGATCATACTTACTGTGTTGTCTGGCTCTATATTCATAGCACTATATTTGGCTCTTCATGTCAGCTTTATTTACAGTGACTCGTGTTAATACAATGAATAATGAGCTTATCTATGAGATTAAGATTTACAGATTGTTGAACAGGTTTGAGATTGTATTACAAAAACCAATCCCATTCACGTGCAGTAACTACTCTTATTTCTCCCCAAGCCAAAACATCCTCTTATAATTGACTCCCAGTGGGATTTTTGGCACAAACATTTTTTATGATGCTACTTATAATCCTTCATGCATTTCAGATATGTTCAGCTTAATTACCTGTTTCAATGAGTACGTCTTTACATCTGTACAAGTCAACATGCTTCACCAATATAAATCTCTGCACTTTACTTTTCAGTAAAATAGATTGTACTATTAAAATTTGTAATAATGGTGTAGCTTAGCATTTAATCGATTAAAATTTCCTGCTGTTGTTACATAAAGCTATTTGCCTATATATTTCAGTATATTTCACTAACGTTAAGCCAGTTTTCGCAACACTTTTAATATATGCTTTATATTTTGATTACAGCAAATCGTATAACAGCGCTTGTTTTGTATATTTGTATACCACTTGTAGTAGACGCCTCAGAGAAACACATTTACTATACAAGTGATTTATATACATATTACACTAAGTGGATAACAAAAGTTTGGGGCCCTTATAACTGGAACAAAGTACAATAATAAAAACAATAATATGAAATGTTATGGCAAATCAAAATAATTTTCAGTTTGAATATACTTGAAAAAAATGTCAGCAGCCGATACTGCAGGCTCCAGTTATATCATCAATGCACGTATATCAATTTTGTTTGTATGTATGCATACGCTAAATACTAATAATAGATACTAAGAAATACTAAAATGCTAACTGATTAAAAGGTATATATATATATATTTTTTTTTTGTAGTATGTTATGCTGTTGTTGGATCATTTTAATTTATCAGTGACATATTGAGGCCTGCATTATATAAATATCAAAGTTTTTTGGAAATCTTATCTTAATTATTATTTATTTATTTTTTACTAATTTTCACCCACTACTACTACTACTACTAGTAAAAGCACATCTGTCTCTATATTAACACACCTCGGCTTTGCCCATGGTGACCTTCCGCCAGACACTGCCCTAGACAGCTGGAGTCTGTGTCACAAAACAGAGGTGACATTTGGAGGAAAGTGTGTTGACCCGAGGATTATGTCTGCGGCTGGTGTTTGTGTCTCAGACGCACACCTTGGAATTGGCAGTAATCCTCCAGAGGGCACCCTCATCATCCCCATCGACACCTCCATCACCTAAATAAGAAAACAATGACATCCAGCTGCTTTAGAATTCATTACAAACTAATATAAGAGCACATACTACATTTAGCCAATATTAAACCGATTGTTCCAGTTCCAGATGTGAATGCTGATTGGTAGACAGATCTTTCAAAGGTCACTTCTCTTTCATCAAACTTGGTTTAATCAGTTTCTCATCACAATCTATAAATAAAAGTTCTAAGGCACAGTCGATTAAACACAGAGTGCATATGAAGTGTACTACATCAGTCACAAGTGTTTATAAATGTATTGTTTGTCTCTTTTTCAGGATGGTTATATAGACTTTATGGAGTATGTGGCCGCTCTCAGTCTTGTAATGAGAGGAAAGATGGAGCACAAACTGCGCTGGTATTTCAGACTTTATGATGTTGATGGCAACGGCTGCATAGACAGACACGAGCTCCTTAATATCATAAAGGTAAGAAAGATAATGCACTAGATGGCTGTTTATTAATAGTGAGTGGGATAGTTGTTAAGTTCAGGTATTGGGTAGGATTAGGAATAAAGAGTAAGGTCTAAAGCATTAATATGTGCTTAATTAACACTAATAAATGGCTAATATTCTAGTAATATGCCTGCTAATAAGCAACTGTAAAATTTTTATGATTTCCCCCCCCTACAATAGGCCATCCGTGCCATCAATGGAAGTGAGTCGCAGGAGTCGAGTGCAGAGGAGTTCACAAACCGAGTGTTTGATAGGATCGACATCAACGGAGATGGTGAGTGCATTAACAAGATTCTGATCTTAAGAATCACATCCAATTTTTAAAAGAGTATGAATATGATTTGCCTGAATATAATGGCTGTTCTCCATTTAACAGGGGAGCTGTCACTGGAGGAGTTTGTAGCGGGGGCACGTAGTGATGAAGAATTTATGGAGGTGATGATGAAGAGTTTAGACCTTTCTCACATCGTGGCCATGATCCATAACCGGAGACACAGCGTCTAAGAGACAGTCCACATGCGTACTGTATATGCCATGTACAGTTCTCCCTTTGAGTCTCTTGATCAGAAAACAAGGGGCGACACTCGATCTAATTCCGAAAGCACTTTAAAGCACAAACAGTCACTTCAAACAGAGCTAAAGGGGCCAAGAAATTAAATTGGTGTGGGACGTCCCACATCTAATAAACTGACTGTTTCCCAAAAACAGCCTTTAAAAAGAAAGAGGCTTCATGGGAAAAGAATCAGTATGATGGGGATGTACATTTATAGTTTTATTTTTTGTTACTTTATTAACAAAAAAAAGATGTAATTTTTTATGTATATTTATGCATCACTTGTATTAGATGCCTCAAAGAAAGACATTTATACATATTTAACTAATAAGTGAATAAATGCTTTGAATTGTTTAAATTAATATTTTTCTGTTTAAATTAGTGCTGTCAAATGATTCATTACATCCAAAATATGTCTTTATTTACATGTGTTTATTTATTATTTTTATATTAAGACACACACGTACTGTATATATTTAGAAAGTATTTACTTGTAAATGCATTTATATATTTATTTTCTTATATTTGATATTGTATCTAAATACATTTAATAAATAAACATAACATATTTTCATTAAATATATACATGCAAGTGTTTGTATTTATATTTACTTAATATACACAGTATATACAAATATATTATATAAAGACAAACTTTTATTTTGATCAATCTGTTGACAGCACTAATTTAAATATATTTAAAAAAAAGATTCCTATCAAGTCAAACTGAATGATGAATGATATGACAGACTCCAGTTATATCATAATTGCTGCAAATATTTTTGAGAACATGCAAATTAATCATTTGTAATAATTAATAAAATAATTAATGTAATAATTGTAATAATAATGTGTCCTTTCTCAAAATAAATGAATAAAAATAAACTTTTGAACCACAGTGTTTGTCCACTTTTGCAATTTAGTTGTACATATATATATTATAAATGTTCAAGGTTAGCTAATATTTTTGGTATTATAAATTGTCACTTTTTAATAATTCCATCTTTTTTATACTGCATTTGGAAATGAATCTCCAGTATGATTTAGTGTCTCTATTTGCTATAAGGTTAATAAAAACACCTCCATACTAATTGAATTTCATTTGTTGATACACATTTGTTTAAACAGTCCTCAGTTAAGTATTCCACTGTATGTCAAACTCAGTCAGGCAGGAATGTTTACTTCCCTATAGATATATACATACTGCATTAACTAATATTGCTTGTTATCTTATACCGCTGCAGTGTTTCATAAAACTGGCTTGTTCTGCTGCATTCGCATAGACATGTTATAAGGGTACCTTCTGACTACAGGGCCAACTTTAAGCTTGTTAATGAACGGCTTTTGCTTCCATTTTGACATATTAAATGACACCGTTATAATTTCATTTCAATATATTAACTAACAGCCGACGGCAAAACAATCCTTTGTCCATGTGTCTCAAGCCTCCATCGTCCATTCAAACTCCGTCGTTGTGTGAGAAACACATGAGTCACATTTGGAGCCTTTTTAACTGCGCTCCCTCAGTTTCTATGACAACCCCAATCTATTGCCATGGAGACCTTGTGAGTCAGACGCAGCATCAGTAACCTCTGAAAAGCTGAATTAACAGACCGAGTTACTAAAAGCCTAAATTTCAATTAATCACTTACACTCCGTTGCACACACTGCTCCTCTCTCGCAGATCCGTGTTTAGTGGTTGTTCTGGCTTGTGTTTGTCTGCATCTGAGAGGGCGATTGGTATTCATGCCAGCTTTGCCATCTTGTTGCAATAGGATAAGGAGGGCAGTCCTCTGAGCTGAGCTACTCTTCTACAAAGGAGCCAAATAACACAAAATATATTTGTAATATCTCACTCATTTAAATGTGGCTGAATGGACATGTGCAACTGTTAGATTACCGTGAAGCTCGGGAGGGATGTTAACCAGCCAGTCATCATGCTGCAAAAACACTACACCAACATGGGAATAACACCTAATACATATGAATTATTGTTTAATAGTAAAGCTTTAATTTTAATACACTCTGAGCAGAGCACACATATTATGCAACAAACTACTTTTTGGTGAATTTAATTTGTATTAATAGTTTTGAGCAAGAATGCATGAAATTGATGATTATAATGTTATCATATAATTATAATAACGTACAAATTACTATTTTAAATAAATACTATTTTTGTTTTTCAATAAATAATGGCTGCTTTGACTTTACTGAAATAAATTACGTTTTTGAAACGTATAAAACACATTATTTTAAGTGTTAATATTTCACTTAGTTTTTACTTAGTTTTAGCCGTGGTAAGCATCACAAGAACTATTCCCAAACTCTTTAAATATTGCGTATATAAAATAAACCGGACTCATTAATTTTATTATAAACTATACAGTTTTTATTAGACCAATATTAAGTCGCGTCACCCATTAACACAACAAACCCATCAAATCTCCCTTTAAGGAAAGAGTTTGTTGTATAAACTGTGAGTATTTCCACATGGTGACATCTGATTTTACAAAATGCAGGTATTTCTGTAACACAATTTATAAAGCATTCCATTCATGTCCATAATTCCAAGTGATGTGTTTTTGAGCACTTCAGGTCAACTCCAAGAGGATCACAGGAAGTCGTACAGATACTTCACCACATCAAAACCTACGGTTCTAGAATAAAAAAACAGAACAGAGAGTCAACAAGCTGCACACAACTTTGTAATGGTGGAAACACACCATCAATGAGACAGTTTACACCCAAAATTAATGGATAAGTGCTGTCAAACGATTAATCACATCCAAAATATAACTTTTTGTTTATATAATGTATGTATGTGTACGGTGTATATTTCTTATGTATATATAAATACAGATCTCAATAGATCAGAAGCAAGTACCTCTGTAGGGTAATGTGAATAGAGCAGTGCATTTAAATAGACAGTGACGTAAACAGAAAATAAGGCACAAGCAGTCACAAGCAGTCACTGAAGATGCAAGTTATCTATTATCTTTTTTTTTTGCCTCACCATTTGTGTCACAAGACGGATAGACAGACCAATAGGTCTGACGCACACTCACACACCTGGAGATCGCAAGAATGAAGTCCATTGAAACTGCACATTTGTATTTGGGTGAGTCCAGCTGGTCATCGTGCCCCACTTGAGAGAGAAGCTGCAGAGTCACTAGAGATGAAATCTGTAAGACAGAAACAAACAATGTATGAATTATGATGATTAAGTTTAAATCTTTATTTTAAAAACATCATAATATTAAAGTTTTATGGTTATTTAAGCTTCCTGAGTGTTTTAAAAGGAAAGTTTACTAGAAAAATGATTAAAATGTAAATGTCACACAATGAGTCACACAAGCAGTTAACCTTAAAAACTGCCTTCAAACAACATCAAACCACAAAATGCACATCACGATGAATGTATTCATCAGGGGTCACCAAGTGCGGTCCTGGGGGGCCGGTGTCCTGCCGAGTTTAG
>JAUCMT010000088.1:9242768-9258884 GCA_032357475.1 Enteromius thamalakanensis
GGCGATTTCATCGTTTTTTCTTCTTATTTTTTTTAAACCTGATGCTTTGTCACTGAAGCTAAAAGAAAAATGAAGAACAAAATATGCAAATTAGATTTGTAATTGATGCTTTGTGTATAATTTGCTCACTACCACAGAAAATGGAAATAGTAGTATAGCCCAGGAAGTCTTCTTCATCATTAATCGACTAAATAAAACTTAATGGAAAGTTTTATTGCTGCTTTTCATCAACTTTATACGCGTATAAATTCCATTCATTCATTTTTTTTCATGATGATTGTCCTATATAGGGTTGTGGAAACGCTGAAGCCTATTCCGACGTATTTGAGATTGGATGCATGGGAGAAAAAATCTCCAAGTCTGGTCTCAAAGAAACTCCCAATTTTCCTTCTATTGGTAACTACAGCATTGTGGTGCCCTTAATGTCTTGTATGATGTAGGGTCATGTCAACCCTACATGACCTGAAGGCAGCATCAAGGTAAAGTCCTGGTTAGATTATAAATCATTTCCACTCGTGTAACTGATTGCATCTGCAGAACACTATGGATGAATCAAAACTGGCACATGCAGTATTCTTCATTCTCAGCACAAAGATTTACAATGTCCATGGTCTGATACTCCTGAAAGATGCAGTTTTCCGGTCTCAATTCATTAGGGATGATGTCGGCGCTACTGATCTGAGATCAGATCTATTGCTCGTTCTGTAGAGTATGTGGGTAATACAACTCACGAGCCGTCACAACCTAGATAGATGAGTGTTGAGTGTTTCTCAGCTCTGTTCCTGGTGGCACATTAATAGTAGACCTTTTTTAACTTTTCCTAATATAAAACACCTGATTCAACACATTACTACAGCCTCCAAGACATGAGATGGATGGTTCAGAAAAAGACGACGTATTGAATTGCTATCTTTACACACTTCTGGCTCAACCAGACTTGTGAGTTTAAGGGAGAACTTGAGCAATGTTGGACTGGCTGTCAGACTTATATTGGCTCTCAGCCTCTAAATTGGCCAATCTAAGGACCAAAAAATCATGGATTATTTATTTTTTTTAATATGGCCAGTAGAAACCACCAGGACATCTAAGCAAGCAACTGCAAATCCATTGTGGCTGCGAGTTTTACACTGGCAACATCCCTCACATTTTCCTCAGAAAAATTACTCATAGCAGCTTTCAGTAGTGAGCTTTGTTGGTATGCATGTGAATATAAATTGGGGGCTCGTTCGGTATTGCTGGTACCTCTCTCCACATTCATCTCAGCTGTCAGACATCTTATAAGTGAACAAAAGAAACTGCCATGACTTCTTTCATTGGAGCCGATTCGGTTCCCCTAGCTTACGCTTTACAACTGCCATCTATCATATCGCTTGAGAACAGAAATGCATTCTGCTGTTGATTAAATCCAGAGACCTTCTATTACCTGGACGACTCACAATGCCTGCCTTCTCTTATAGGTACGTGTCTGGTGTTGGGCTGTATGATATATCCTGATGGCTGGGATGCTGATGAGGTGAAGAGGATGTGCGGAGAAGGGACGGACAAATACACCATCGGAGCATGCTCAGTGCGCTGGGCGTACATCCTGGCCATTATGGGCATCTTGGACGCCCTTATTCTCTCTTTCCTGGCTTTTGTGCTGGGCAACAGGCAGGATGGACTCATGTCCGAGGAGCTGCTGGGAGACAGTAAGAATAAAAGTATTTTGTCTGTTACTCCATGTTTAAATGCAGATGTACCTCTGTCAACTTGAGTCTTTATTTAAGCAAAAAGAGGTTTATACACTTCATATTTTGTTCAAAACAAAACAAAACTACTTGGTGATCTGATATTAAGATCTTCATTCATCTTTGGAAAACAAATTAAGATATTTTTGATGAAATCAAGAGCCTGTAGCCAGAGACAGTAATGCAACTGACACATCAAGGCCCAAGAAGGTAGTAAGCAAGTCATTATTTGTGTTTTCTTTGCATACGAGAAGTATTTTGGCAGCTTTAATTAAGGTTGAAGCATTGATGTCACATGGACTATTTTAACAATGCCTTTACTACATTTCTGGGCGTTGAATGTGTCAGTTGCATTGCTATCTATATATGCATGGTCAGAAAACTCTCAGATTTCATCAGAGATATCTTAATTTGTGTCCTGAAGAAGAGCATAGGTCAGGTTTGGAACGACATGAGGGTGAACTATCCCTTTAAGATAACCTGAGATGGATTACCATTACGTTTTGAAATACTACAAAAAAAAAAGAGGTGAAATTAACAAGGAGTGTATAATCAAACTGAATGAATGAAGAAATGGCTTGGCTAATTGTGTGCATTTCTGATGCACGTTATATGGTTTAATTATAATCACAAAATGCATAATTTACATAAATGAAAATGAAGAACTGGATTCTCAATTTCTCTTCATAAATGTTCTAACACATTAGTTTTCAATGCGCAGCTGTTGTGCCATTCGGTCCAATTCATTCATTACTAGACAGAGCCAGCCAGCCAGAGGCGAGCGAGGACACACCAGCTTGAGAAAATAAGGCAGAGCAGTGGTCATTAAGGAAAGAATCAGATGATAGGGCTGTGAAAAGAAATAGCATATGAGAAGAGGAAAAGATCAAGTGAAGAAAGATAGAAAGGTAGAATTTACCATGGACTGGGGTTAATTGAAGCCTGGGGTTCTGGACCCAGCCATGAATTACTAATGACTGTTTACACAGCTTGCTGTCAGCCTGTCCATATTAATCACAGGCACAGCATCAGCTGGAACCCATGCTACGCTGAACAGCACACCTGGAGCATACTCTTTATGGATATGGACTATAAAATGCTTCATGTAATGAAGTTAAATGAAAGAACTACACTTCCAGGAAGTCCTGGACCGTAAGACAAGTAGGCTATTATTTTATATAATGGTAATGACGGGGCATTTATAGGTGTGTAAAGGTTTTATATGAAAGTGATGAGTTGCACAAGGATGAATGAGCAATTCACCTACTCCTGCAGAAACAGAATTTGTCATATTTCGACAGTAAATGATGGCGTTAGTGCCATCTAGTGGAAGTTATTGGTTAGGTTGATCCCAGGTTGGCGTGCTGCATTTGAAAACTGCTGTATACAATTAATAAGCGATTTTTTTATAGTGTTTTCTCCTTTTTTTTTCCTCAACAGAGAGTGGAAATGCATAGATGTCAGATACACTCAGGTGAGTTGTGTGAGTCTTTACTTAAAAAATAACACCAAATAGCTTGATATAATAATTTAGTCGTTTTAGTTAGGTTCACTCATACTCAATATTTAATATAGATTAGGGTTTATATGATTGTTTCAAATGTTTTTAATCTAGAAAACATTATTTATTAGAAATTACACACAGATGGACCTCAAATGTAAATTTTCAACTGCTTTTTTTAAAGTGTGTTTGCTAATTGGCTTTTCTTGTGAAGAAAAGCCAATAAGCAAAAATGCTTAGGCCTTGCTGACAAAATTCTTCAAAAAGCCTTATTTTGTGTAAAGTAATGTTAGGAATGACTCTTTAAAGTGCACTATGATTATGAAAAAAGTGCACTACGTGGATTATGAAAGGTTCATATTTTGGTTAGTCCCCAACAACAGGTTGATATGCAAGGTCAAAAAACACTTTGATTTTCCTATTTATTTTTTACCTTTTTTTTTTCTCCAACGACTCCAAACAATTCATTTTTGCAAACCCCCTCAGGTGAATGGTGTTTGTGAGCCTTTAAACGCTCAAAAAGCGGCACCTAGTGGAAAAGAACGAATTAGCATTTTTATTCAGATCAACGCTAAAGGAACAAATGAGCGGGAAATATGCTAATATTTCATTTGGACACCAACGGCTTGGGATTCGTTTTTAAAATGACTCGTTTTAACCATTCAGAGTCGCCTTTTTCTTTTGAGAGATAAATTTTTGATTTACACTGCAGGATATTTTCATTAACTTAGAGTTGTGTTAAGAACTGCGTAAAAGGTCATATTCAAAAATCCACAATATGTGACCCTGTACATCAAAACCAGTCATAAGTGTTAATTTTCAGAAATTGAGATTTATATATGATCTGAAAGATGAATAAATAAGCTTTCTATTGATGTATGATGTACAGAAAATCTAAATGCTGAGAAAATCACCTTTAAAGTTGTTCAAATTAGATCTTATCAATGCATATTACTAATCAGAAAATACATTTAATATATTTTTAGTGAGAAATTGACTAAATACATTCTTGGAACATGATCTTTACTTACTATCCTAAGGATTTTTGGCAAAAAAGAAAAATTTATCCTTTTGACCCATACTATGTATTTTTGGCTATTGCTACAAATATACTCCAGCGACTTAAGACTGGTTTTGTGCTCCAGGGTCACGTATGTAAATTTCTCAAGTGTTATGCTGTGAATTTATAATAAAACATAGCTTTAATCTGTTTTCAGGTGTTTCTGTCTCGTTCAAGGAAAATCATTATGTGAAATCACAATCCAGCTTTACCCATCATCCTGAGGGCAGGAAGCCTGACTGCAGCAGTTTGAAAAAACGTTAAAGCTAAGGATGCAAACAGGGTGAAAGGAGTTGGGAACTCACTGCTTTTCTGTCCATATCCCTTCTTTGCACTTCACTTCCTGGAATTGCTTCACAACAAATCCCTACCCTAGTTTGATTTACCGTGTTCTGTGGCTACTAACATGATAGGGCAGCTAATGCACCGTTTAGAAGTAACTATGACTTGGATTAATGATAATAATAATAATAAACACTTTATTTTCATGTGTCCTCTTTTAAAAAGCCTGCATTATAAAAATGTTAATATTTTGGGATTTATGAATTACTGCAAAACACTGACTGGATTCTAATATAGAAGGAAATATTTACAGGCTTGAATTCTGGGATGTACACAACAGCACAGAGACATGTCCGGCCTGTTTTTATTTCTCTATCACCTGGGGACACATTCATAATTGGCAAAATGGGACACTGACTCTTGACCACTTACCTGAGAACCAATTTACAAACAAGCGATCATTTATCGGGTTTCAAAATGTACAATAATTCCACACTATCCAACATCGTTTAACAGGGGTATGTAAACAGAAGTTGAGAGTTCACTGTTAATATATTTTAAAAAATAAGTGTCAAAATTAGGGGCGGACTTCTCTGCCATTAGTAATTGTGCACAAGCCAAGTATATACAGAAGTAGGAAAGTGTTTTAAGTATTATGTATTGAGTGTATATGTTGAATTTCTGTATGTCTCTAATTCGATATTTACTTCTCGGCAGTGTTGGTGCTGTATAGTTATATGTGCCATGATGTTCTCAGCTGGTACCGTTTTGTACTCTTGGTATAATCATTCTGTCTCACCAAGATAAACGAACAGCCTAGGATCGCAGATCAAACACAGAAGATGGCATGGGGGATGTGGTTCAAAACACAAAAGCCCACAGGAAATGACCTCACTGTGTACCTAGTGCCACTCCCTCCCTTCTTAAGACAGCTGAAGAGTTTGGACAATGCTGGACGGAAGTTCTGAATGGAAAAAAAATGGTTTGCTTAATTTATTGGGTGTCTGTCTTGTCAGATGATGTTGTATGTAGAAAATGCTGTAAATACACCATTAAAATGTATTCGCTTTAAAAGTTCATTAAAGACAATTCACCCACATTAAGGAATAAAGATTTTACCTCTACAGACTATAGTTAAGAGATTTCATTTTTGAGTGTTGTTGTCCAGCGGTGTCCAGTCCTGTAGAAATGAGCTCCAATACTAATTAAACACACCTGTTCCAACCAAACAAGTTCTTCTGGATTGCTAGAAACTTCTGGGAAACTGTGCTTTTGGCAGGTTGTGACCAAAATCTGCCGCCCAGCAGCAGGGCTGGACTAGGTATTGCTGACCTTGCCAACACTGCAAAAGTAGCACATGATTTGGCGCGCTTCCACTGCCGTTTAGAACCGCTTTAGAGTGGGCGGGATTATTCACGTGTCGTTTTAGTTGCGCCGCCTCTTCTGCCGTGACATCATCGTAAACGCGCCACAAACACACACAACAATGGAGCATATCGACGGAATGGTGTTCTTCATTCTCGGCATGTGGGTGTTTTTAACAGCAAGACCAGGAGTTTGTTTCAAGAATTTTTTTTTTTGCGTGTCTTCAAACAAAAAGTTGCGTCCTATCCTTCGCTGGCTTTGCCGATTTAAATCTAGTGGGTCTGTTGTGTCTCGTATCGCAAATTTAGTGACGCAGTAATGACGATTTTCTCCGGCCAATCAGTGACCAGCAGAGTTTACACGTCACGTTCTGGTAACGGTTCGGCTCCCTTGGAACCTCCTCGGCTGAGGTGGTACTAAAATAGGACCAGGTGCTCAAGTGAGCTGTACTGAACCTTGCCTTACTATGCAGTGGAAAAGCGCCAATTAAGGAACGTACAAACATTGGTGGTTATAGCTAACTATATCTATTATGCTCATCTTTCTTCACCTTTCTACCTTTGTTCCAGTTGATTATAACCTCTGGCTTGATGTGGATTGGTCACGTAATTTTTCTTCAATCCGACTGGGCTTCTCAATTCTGCATTCATTCCCGATTGGTCCTGAAACCCCTTTTCATTCGCTCTGTTCAATCTAGGAAAAACAGTTTCTTTCAAGCATGTATAATTAAAGCGACTAGGTTTATATTTTCAAATGACAACCTCAGCAACAGCAGTCTCTTCAAACCTTCGCTGCAGCACCTCTTCACACGACCTTCACAGTGACAGAAAAACTCGCATTAGGAACATGCAAACATCAAAAACCGCCCCCTTTCCCGTCCCAGTAAAACACCAGACATGTTTGGTATAAAACTGTCATTACAGTAATTTATTATAATGAACCATGAAAATAGCCAACCAGTGCTGTGTCTGTGAGTCTCTGTCCTTCACACACACATACACTCACACACAAACAGTAAAAAATAATAAACCAGAGAGGAAGAAATAAAAATAGTGCTACAGTCACAGAAACATTCAGCGTTTTTGTCAAGAGCGCTTGTATTTACAACCATATTCCAAAATGGGGATGGGAGCGAATTGTACAAGCATAGAAAAGAAAAGAAGCCAATATTTACAACTGTTTCTGGAGAAAGCTGGAGTAACCACCTATACATTAAATTACACTTTCTACAAATAACCATTGATATTCAAAAATAAACCGCTTACCCCCTACAGGAAGGACCTCTCTTTCTAAAGCTGCCACAGAGAACAGCACGCATCTGTCTGTGCCGTATTTGCCTACCGTTTCTCGTGCGCACTTCAAATATGTGCACGGATGCGGGCGGCACGCAAGCATACACGCTCCCTTCCGCTTAAAAACAGACACTCAAGCACACAGACTCGCTCATTCACACAAGTGCAGTCTCCTGGGGCAGTGAAGCGGCCTATCAGAAAGGTCTCCTCTGAATTTCTGCAGCGGTGCACAGATATTTTTGTTACATGGAGGAATAAAAAAAATAATAATTCTGTAATTTTTTTCTCTATACAAAACCTTTTTGCTATATAATGAGCCACTAGATAAAACAAGTAACAGATGAATGAAGAACGGGGGAAAAAAAGGTGAGGAGCAAACTGGAATGTCCCATTGCATTGCACTGCACTGGGAGGATAGAGGGAGGAGTCAACGGGAAGAGGGCGATTAAAATGAATTAAAAACATTAAAAATAAAAAAAAAAGACGTCAAGAAAAGACAGGATGGCAGTACAAGATTATGGGAAGGAGAGAGGTGTGGGGGATTCTGGGTAAGTGATGAGCACCAGGGTTCATTAACCATCATCTTTTACACAAAGTCTGCTTTTACAGTTCTCGTTTGTTTCTTTTCTTTTCTTTTTTTAAACGTATTCTCACCCCCCCACCGGTTTCCATTAGCCTTTGTGAAAAGGTACATAGAAAATATTTACAGTGGTGCTGTGTTGCCTATGTTACACGATGTAGCTCCGCCCCTCTCTGAGTGAGTTTGTCTGGGGGGTAGGGGGGTTAAGTGGGTGTGGTCAGTGCCATCCCGTGCCCAAGTAGCCGGTGCTGTGAAAGGGGGTGGAGGAAGGGGTAGGTCCTCTGTTACCGCCGGCAATCTGCGAGACGTTTGGATTGGGTGGGGTCTGTGTGGGAGGAGTTTGTTGGGGAGGTGGTGGAGGAGGAGGGGGTAATACAGTTTGTTGATAAGTGGGTGGGGTTACTGAGGGGTTGGCTGGTGCTGACTGGTGAAGTAGAGCGGTTTGAAAGCCACCCATGTTCTGGAACGGGTGTGGTGCGGTGCTGGAGGGAGGAAGCGGAAGGGGTGGGTGTGGTCCTTGTTTGATTGACAGGAGAGTGCCGCTATTAGGTGGAGGCTGCTGGGAACTCTGTCCCTGAGGCGGCGGAGGGGGAGGTGGGGGCGGGGCAGAGCTCAGCAGAAGTTGATGCTGCTGCATTGAAGGAGGTTGCAGATTGACATGCAGCAAGGTGGGACCGGGTTGTGGGTGGGGAGGTGGAGGAGGGGGTGGTGGGGGTGGGGTGGCGCTGCTCTGGTAATGCAACGCGTGGTGAGTCTGCAGGAGAGGTTGGGAACCGGGAGGAAAGGGTGTTGCAGGCTTGAACGCAGTAAACGGCGCAGCTGCAGTGGTGGGCTGAGCGGGGAAGTAGGAAGCCGAGGTGGGTGGAGCTGGGGGTGGAGGGGGCGGCGGTGGTGGGGCGTTATACTGAGGGAAAGTGGCCGGGCCGGACGTAGCCTGGGGTTGAGGCTGGTTCTGAGGCTGAGCTGTCAGGAAGGCTCGCTGGCCACGGTAAGGTGAACCTTGGGGTTGCGCTTTGGGAGAGTGCAGGAGCGACGGTCCGGCGTAGTGACTCTGCGAGGAGCTGTGAAGCTTGCTGGGTGTCAGAGCGGCTGGTTTGGAGCTCGAAGTCTTGGTGCTGGACGGCTGGACGGACAGTGCCTGAGGCTGAGGCTGAGGAGGACCTCGAGGCTGTGCTTCACCATCTTCCTCCTTGGATGGTCGAGGCACAGTCTGGGGTGCTGGAGAACAAGGCTGGAAATGGAAAGAGAAATGGTTTATGATATCAAGGAAGCTCACGTCGGCGAGACAGAATATTACATTGAGGGAAGGTTCTCTTACTGCATGTGTCGAGGGACTCTTGCAGCTCTTGGGAGAAGGACATTCCTTCATCTGGGAGTCTCCACCCTCTGACTCTCCACTGTCTGAAAACGGGACAAAGCAGGTAAGACTTGTACCAATTCATGGATTTGAACAAATATCACAAAAAACAAGGAAATCACAATCCCAAATTCACTGATGTTTGCAGGGTTGTTGTACCTGCATCCTTGCGATGGTCACTCAACAACAAGGCCCTGTGGTAGCTTCGCTCCCTGGCCTGCTCTACTGATGTTGAAGATGTCCTGTAAATAAGAGAATTGCATATGCTTAAATATTGTTTTAAATACATAGTTTTCAAAACTCTGTAAGCCCACCAGGCCATCCAACTCTATCCACAGATATAAGCCACAAGACAGCCTCATACTTGATAAGAGTTTTAATCCAAACCTTTAAAACAAACTATAAGCTGTGTGACCAGTTCATTCTCATGGAAGCGAATATACTTTAGGCACGTACCACTGCCCTTCTCCATCTCTCTCCCCCTGAGGTGGGCCGTCTGGCTCCTCGCTCTGCTGAGGGGTCCTAGGGGTTGGTGTTGCTGGGAGAACAGGAGGCTCTGGGGCCACTTCTACCGCGACAGGGAAAACATCTACTGGTGGTGCTGTGGACACAGGGGAACAACACTCTCCCTTGGAACCACTTCGCCGTGCCTCACGCTGACGTTTCCTGTACTCCAGAAGAGACACCTAACAACACAACACAAGATTTTTGATACAATTTATTCCAGCTATTTCAGTTTAGCAGGCAATGAATTTCAAGGTGCTGTATGTAGGTTTTTGACTCATCCAAAAAATATTTATTAATAGATGTTTAAGAAACAAGCTATGTTTGCATAGCAGTTTGGCTAAAAAAAAATTATAATAATGCTATAGCCAGTAAAACTACTCTAAAATGGGCCTTTCGGGCAGATACCAGGCCGGAACTGCTGTGCCATATCACATACTGCACCTTTAATCTGTATCCTGCCCATTTCCATTTGTGTAGCATATCACTGTCAAGGAATCATGCAATGTCCACATAGCCATTTCTCTGAAATGCTATAGTAATTCCACTATGAAATATCCATGCTGGTGCAAAATGCCTTTGTTTTTGCAGTACCCATTTCAACCACTAGCTGTCAATCCTACATACTGCACCTTTAACAAGAAAATGTAGCATTTCTACATCTGCCAGATGCTTTAACAGACCTTTTTCTTCTGTGGGTTCTTGGCAGCACTTCCCTCCCCTGTGCCATCACCACTCAACGAGCGAGTGAATGTCACGCCACTGCTCTCCTCACTGCAGGAATAAAAGGGCGCCGCCTCACTGAAGGGGCCAGCAGAGGTTGAATCCGGCCTGTATGCCCCCATCTCCAAGGTGTGAGAAGGGGTGAGGTCTCTCAGATTAGAGTTCACTGGGGAAAACGAGAGGCCTCCTCGGTCTGGACTCTTCATCCAGGGAGGGTAAGAGGAAGCCGGTGTCTCCGGTGCTGAGGCAGCTTCTGAAACACCACCGTCAACCTCCATGACTTCATCTACTGCCACGTCCTGGGACTCAGCATGGGAGGGCTGAGGACTCAGAGACCCCACAGATTTTGTAGATTCCTGTGGAGCAGTATCAGAGCCTGCAGG
The DNA here is from genome assembly GCA_032357475.1 of Enteromius thamalakanensis. Taxonomy (NCBI): domain Eukaryota; kingdom Metazoa; phylum Chordata; class Actinopteri; order Cypriniformes; family Cyprinidae; genus Enteromius; species Enteromius thamalakanensis. Next base: position 9,253,543 of record JAUCMT010000088.1, read on the forward strand.
TTTCACGCTGGGAGATGCCAACAGCGAAGGAGGTCGCTCAACCTGACAAAAGACAGCAAAATGTTTCAGACGTGCTAATGCAGGAAAAACTCCTCTGTAGTAGGTACAGGATATTTAAATAGTGAACTCACGTCTTGTGTACTGGGCCTCCGGCTTCCATCAGGAGAGCTGTCCATAGATGACTCACTCTGTGAATTTGCAAAGATGTGTCATGATCATTTTGCTGTTTTGAGCCAAAATAATGCACCAAATCGCCAAGTTTGGTCAATAGCAAAAGTGTTAGTGCCCTCTAGTGTCAGAACAACAGAGTTGTCATATTTTGGAGCTATAAAACCAGTCATAAGTAGCATGGATATGTTTGTAGCAATAGCTAACAATATATGGCATGGGTCAAAATTATCCTTTTTTTTTTTTAAATGCCAAAAATCATTATGTAAAAAAATCATTATGAAGTACATATCACGTTCCATGAAGATACTTTGTACATTTCCTACAGAATATATATATAATATGTATAATCTAAATTAGGTTTTGATATATTTAATGTAATATGCACAAGTAAAGTATTAATTTGGACAACTTTAAAGGTGATTTTCTCAATATTTTTTGCTCCCTCAGATGCCATATTTCTAGATAGTTGTATCTCAGTCAAATATTATCCTATTCTAACAAACCATACATTCATGTAAAGCTTATATATATTAAAAATTTCAGATTACATACACATTCACATTTAAATCAAAAGAAATAAAAACATTATGACTGGTTCTGTGGTACAAGGTCATGTGTGTAAATCCACACAATGAGTAAATCTAAAATGCGTGTATAGTGTATATTTATATCTAATTAATTTATCAATATTAATAAATTAAGTAATTTTGGATGTGTCATTTTACAGCACTTAAACAACATTTTTATTAGCTTTAATTGTTGAAATATCAGGCATGTCTATGGCAACAATCATACCTCTTGTGGCAGAGGGAGGCTGGGAATCTGCAAGGGTGTTGAAGGCTCAGTACTGGGTTCCTCTGCCCGTGAACGAGGAGGCGTGGCAAGCAGCAGGGGCGTGCCCGGTGCGTCTATTGACTCTGTTCGGGTTGGGGTGGCACAAGGAGACCCGTACGGAGTGGAACTCTCAGACATACAAGGATCGAGTGAACATAAGCGCCTTTTCTTCAACGGGGTAGGCAACTCTGCAAGCACATGGACCAAGTAATATTACGCACAGCTTTAGACAAGCTTGAAGTTATTCATTTGGAGCAAGACATGGACTGCTGACCCACCTGGTAGTGAGCAACTGCCGTTGAGGGGTAGAGGGCTGTAGGACTCGCCGTTTATAGAGGGGCTGAGAGGGCTCTCACTAGGCATCAGCAGAGAAGGGCGTCCTCCACCTGGGCTGGTGGAGCCCTCCTCTTCCAAAGCTTGCTTTAGCCAGCGCTAAGCAAAAGAACAGAGTTAGACCAGAAACTTCTTAGCCTAAATATGAACAGTTGGGAACTGAAACTTGTGGGATTTTTTTTATACTGCAGTACTGGCAGAAAACCATTTCATTATCAGTAAGTCAGCAAGTTTTACCTTCTTGCAGGACCCAGTGGTAGTTGGTGTCTCAGGCAATTCTCTCGAGCGTCGCCGCCCTGTGGGAACTCCCAGAGTGCTGGGGCTACGGTTAGCCAGAAAAGGAGACGAGAAGCGGACGTAGTGTTTGGGTGTGCTGTAGACGTGTGAACTGCAGGCCATGCCCGGTAGAGAGTTCAACTGTGTGGCCAAGACCTCAGGATCACTACTAATCCGCAAAGGCCTCTCAGGGGGAGGCTCTGGAGTCCTCGAAGCAACCCGTTCCAGTTTGTCAACACCCATCCACTCGCTCACTAAGTGCTGTTGGAAAAAAAACAAACATGCAAGTTGGAAAAATGCACAGTAAATTGCTGTGTAACGCATTGTATGGGTAAAGCTGTTTACCTTTTTAGTTTTGGGGTACTTCTGTCCACTGCGGCAAGTTGGGGCGGGTGAGCCGCTGTGGGGCGGGCTGGCGTCAGGGGCATGCGTCGGCGGAGCATCGGCCTCAGGGGCCAAAGGAGTCTCTCCCTCATTAGTCTCTGCTGTTAACGGCTCTAATGTGTCACCGGGAGAACTGGGTGGCAAGTCGGAGCAGGTGCTGACCGTTCGCGCTCGCCGCCTCTGCTGTCCAATGTGTGTTCGGTTCCGCGAGAAGCTTTTTCTCTGTTTGTTACGGCTCACCTTTGCTGGCTTCAGACAAGGCTCCTCCTTCACTAACTCCAACATGGGCTAAGGGTCCAAACAATGAACAATACATTAGTATTTTTCACTTACACACCTATCATTGCTTATTAGCTTTCATATTACTAAAATGACAGCCATTTATTAGTGCTAATTAAGAACACATTAATGCCTTATTCTACACAACCTTATTTAAATCACCATATACCTAATTTAACAACTACTAATAAGCAACAAATTATTAATTTATTGAGGGAAAAAGTTGTAGTTAATTGTTAACAAGTGTTACCTTTTCTAATGTGTTTAACAAAGTTTTTGTTTTAATTATGCATATACAAACACAAATACACAGCATATATATTTAGGAAATATGTACTTAATATATATTTATTAAGGCCGGGACCTTTTTTAATGCGTTAATTAAGATTAATCACACAAAAATAACGCAATCTTTTTTTTAACGCATGTTAAATCGCACCTGATTGGCCGATGTGTTTGCGCGTTTTGTCAGTAAAGCTGTCATGTAATCAGCGGTAAATGCCATCAGGTGCATGATTTCACATTGAGCCGTATCTACTACACATAGCCATTGATCAATGATGAGCTGCGTTTTTGCGCAGCTCGTCAGTGAACAACGGCTGTGTGTAGTATATACGGCGAAATGTAGGCTACTATATTTCTTAGTATCCTATTGCTACACTTAATGGCAATATTGCACTGGTCTGCTGGACTTGGTTGAACAAAAATAAACTATTTTGTTGCTTAAGCTTATGTATTCGGTCATTATTAATGGTATACTAAAAATACATATGAAAAAACTTACATCTCACTGTTCTTAGGTCAAAAAAAAAAAAAAATATATATTTTCGATTCATTAATTACAAAGCCTCTAATTAATTAGATTAATTTTTTTAATTGAGTCCCGGCCATAAAAATAATTTTTTCCTAAATATATACATGCATGTGAGCATTTATAAATTTTGTTTACATAATAAATGTGTGTACTGTATATATTTATGTATATATAAAAAAGTATACGCATGCATGCGTCTTAAGAAAAAAGTCATTTTATATTTATAATTTTACATATGAATGTAAATATTTCTAAATATATGCTGTATGTGTGTATTCACATAATAAATGTAACATTAACATTTCACATTTTACTTACACTCAGATGTGACCAAATGGAAATTACACGCAGAGTCAGTAACTATTTATTTTGTCTGCAACTCATTTCAAGCGAGTCAGAATCAGTTGCACATAATAAACGCACTACGATTGATGTTTACACACCTGTAACGCGGCAGGAGATTCGGCCTCTGGTGTAGCAGGAGGCTCTTCCTTAATGTCGCTGCGTCCACCAACTTCCCCTTTGGTGCCGATCCTTTCCAACGCTTGCTCCCTCCGCTTTTCTCTTTTCTCCATACGAGCAAATGCCTGCAGAATGGCCTCCATCTTCCTCTCTTCACGTGTCTATATGAATGATAGACAGACAGAAAGCAGCAAAGAAGACAACAGAGAAAGGTTGAGTCTATTTTGCAGCTAACAGTTGGCAACCCAGCTAGCTACTTAGCGCAATCAGCAGGCCATAGCCAGCAGCAAAGGCGGGAAAAGAGAGAAATGGGACACTTCTCTTCTAGTCAAAAGGAAACATAAGACACCCCCAAGGTCTGAGAGGCGGCATGTATGTGTGTGAGAGTTTTTGTACTCTCTCTTGTCCTACCAAAAAATAAAAGGCAACAAATATTGGGTGGGCCATGTTGAGCGACTGAGGGTTGCATGCCTGGACTTCAGTCTCAGCATGGGGTCAGTGAGCACAGGACAGTGGGGTTAGTGTGTGGGTACTCCTGTACAGTAACAGGTGGGGGGGTGGGTTGGGTTGGGGGTCGTTCAGGATATGAAGGGGTAGGTTTACCTCCTTGTTTCTCAGAGCTCTGCAGCAGGAAGCCCCTGCGCCGTGACGATGGGACTCCTCTGCCGGGCTGCCCTGAATGGTGCCGAAAGAGACAACCATCAGGGTTTAAACACACACAGGCCTCTAAATTTGCTCACACCCCCATGCACACACTCTTACGAATCAGCCTAGTCCTGTATGGCCGTTGGGGTTTAGAGCTTCATACCGTGTGATTAATTTACATATTTCACCATAAAGCTGCCAGTTTTGACAAAGCTCCAGTCTTGGCACTGAAATAACTAAATGCATAAAAAGTAAGGGGACACTGATAGGGAAAAAGTGGTTTCTATGGGAAGCGTCTGCTGCTATATATATTCTGTTGAGCTACTGAAACCAACTTTTCCCATCAATCTAAAATAAAACTTTTTTTTATTAAATACAAAAGCATTTATGATTATTTTAGGATTTTTCTAGATTTGTGCGACAACAAGGTTTTTCCGGTAATCTGGTAAATAACGAAACATAAAAAAAGCTTGGTTTAAAGTGCAGTGTGTAAATATTTGCGCCATCTAGTGGTAAGGTATAAAAATTACGTCGTCTGAGACAGCAGAAAGTAGCATAGCTAGTAAAGCAATGAGACAAATTAAGGAATTATATTTACTTTTTTACTCAGTGAATTATTGTTACTCGTTCATTGTGTCAGTGTTTTAATCGCAAGAACATAAGTCACGAAAGTATGTCAATTTATGCAATATAATGTAAGGTGTATGTAGATAGAAATTGCTTATTCTAAGGTAATAAAAACATAACAGTTTATTATTTTAGGTCTTTAACACCTCTGAAAACATAGTTGTGTATATTATACTGCAATTCTGTCGATAGATCATTATAAATACAACACACTGCACTTTTAAGAGCATGTGGCATCTAAGTATTGTTTATGTCACTGAAAAGCTTGGGGATAGGGAATTAGAAACGTCTTCCTGTCTTGTCGCAGCAGAGAAAGTAAGAAAGCACCACTAATAAATGCACCAAAGTCTGATATCGGATTAATTTATCCAGATAAAACCACACCGTTTACAGCTGCTGTTATCTTTTTCTGTACTGTTAATAGTAAGTCAGGTAACACGTCAGAATAGGGGTCCAAAATAATGCATTAGTTAAGCATTAATTAATGGTTAATTTGTTCACAATTAAGCATTAGTTG
>JAUCMT010000088.1:9258984-9271172 GCA_032357475.1 Enteromius thamalakanensis
TTAATTGTGAACAAATTAACCATTAATTAATGCTTAACTAATGCATTATTTTGGACCCCTATTCTGAAGTGTTACCGCAAGTAATTTTTTAGGATTGGTTGTTTTATTTTCCTGAACATTCCCGCAGTCACCGCCAAGTTCACAGTGTTTATTGAGGAAAATTTTGGAAGTGCAATGGGTTCAGAGCCTGTTTTTCACACATTTTTTTCATTTGCCTTTCATGGCAAGCAAACAAAAAATAAAATAAATAAGCACCACACACAGTAATGGCCACACCAAAACATTCACATAAAACATGCACATGTTAAGTGAGAGAGCTACTATACTCTCTAAAGGTTGATCTCAAGCTACTGCGTAACCAATAGCCAAAGTTCTAACACAACCAGACAGCGTTTTTAGGGTTAAAATCAAGTTTCATTTTTCAAAACAATTCTGTGTGACGATCATTGCAACTTTTTTTAATTAGTCAAGAGTCTGACTGAGTAATTTACACCCGAATATAAAAAGTTTAATTTTTGTAGGAAGCGGTGTTGAATAGATGCCTGATTGGACGTGAATTGTTGCTTTACAATGGATAAGGCTTTTAGACAACGAGTCCCATGTTAATAGCAGGTTCTATTATTTAAGCCCGATCTCTCTCTACTAACATGGTCTTGACATTTAGTCATGACACAGAGGAGAGAAATGACTGCAGATGAAACACTCAGTCCAGTTCTTTACATTCCCTCATGAAAAACCAAAGAGGCTCCATAAAAGATGAAGTATGAAAAAGAAAAAAAAGCAACAAGGATGAGTGCCCTCGCGCTACCCTTCAGGAGGTTAAACTACACAGCGACAGGAACAGAGAAGCGGTGGCGGCAGCAGCGAAATTAGCGGGAGGTTCAGAGGGGGTGGAGGGGGAAGAAAGGAATGGTGGAGCATTCTGGGAGCTGCCCAAATCACCACACACACCAGGAGGCAGAACGAGGAGGGGGGGAATAAGACAAGGGGGGGTGAGGGCGGGGCAGTAGCGTTTCCATGGCGACCGTGATTGCCAAAGTGGTCGTTTTCCCCTGGACGCACTTACCATCTTCCTCCTCCTTTCTGCAATCTGCTCCTCTGACTCCATCTCTACTTCATTGCTAACGGAGGTTTTCTCTTCTAGATCCTCTATTAACTCAGGATCCTGCAAGAGGGGGAGAGGGCCTTTATCATCGCCTGACTACAGACCAGGAGAGGAGCATTAGAGAGAGGTGTCGATTCGGGACGAGATCTTAGGTCACGGAAAGACCAGATTGTACTTATTAGATTCTGTGCATCAGTGCAACTGCTAAAATGAAATCTGAGTGGATTTCCTCTGTTCTAACTGTGCCAGAATTGCTGACAACACTTCCTGGGATGTCCTGATATATATACAGGGCTGGAAATGGGAGGGGACGCAGGAGGACGGAGTTGTGGGTGTGAATTTGAAGGGGGGGCGACGTTTCTTTTTCAAGTGGTTAGGCTTTCTATTTGTTATCCATTTAACAGAAAGCAATCCCAGCAAAGAGATGAAAAGCTTCTATACTCTTTGTCCCAGTTCTGCACATTAATTTAGCGCCGTGTTTATGGTTCACTGCGCGATGCCGTCTTTAGCCATAAAACCTGTAGACTACAGTCAATAGAAATGCTTCTCTATCGCTGCAGGAGAAGATCTGCAGAGCAGACTGCAGTGCTTGCCACAAACAAAGTAATGAGACGATGCATCTAATAGATTAAGTGTATGATGTAGAGAGCCGTATTAAAACGGAAGTTTCTGAGATCGCGAAGAGAGCAAGTTTGCAAATGTGAAACTTAATTTATTTAACAGTTTGATAATTTTTTTTTATTTTATACAAAAAGATAATATTAAGTTACTTACATTGTAGGACCACCGTTGTTTGCTGTTTTTTTTACTTTTGTTGACGAAATAAAGTCAAGAGTTGAGCCGCTGCAAATCTAGTCTCGCACACAGCGCTGTTTAGCTTTGCTTTTGAACAAATCTAGTGAGTCGATGATTCAATGAATGAAAAAAATGTAAATAAAAAATTGCAATTGAGTCAATTGTTTCATTACTAAATGAATCAACCGTTTAACTGAATTGTTTTAATGGATAATTCAGTGACAAAGACAGTGATAGGTTCACCTATATTCACAAATATCAATGGGAAGGTTAATTTCTGTCATTGATCAGTAAGTTGATGTCTGTTCTTTTTTCTTTTTTTTCTTTTTTTTAAGTAGGACCACTAGTGCTCCTGATGTAATATTAAAAACGAACTGTAAATGTTTCTGCAAAGTTTACTATTAAATGTAGCTAATCTACAAATCTTGCAATACTGTACTAGCAAAAGAAGTGTTTTTAGCTAAGCAGGTCAGTTAGAGACGCAATCGTTCCATTTTTTTTTTTAAAATATGAAATTCTTTAATATCCCTAATCAGTCTTTTTTTAATTAAACACAGAAGGTCATTAATGATGCTTGCATTAAAAAGTGCCAATTCACAAACAGATCTTTAATTTGCCCAGAATTGCAGGTGCTTATCTTAAAGAGGGTTTTCAGAAAATATTAAATAAGTTGTAAATAAATGTAATTTTAGATTATAACGTGTCCTGAAAAGGACACTAGGGAGACTCAACATAGATTCCCCTAGTGAAGGGGGGTGCCAAACAAGTGAGACTTAATGTTCTGCCACCGGCCACCAATGAAATACGGGAACGTATGAGCAAAATAATGCGGAAATATGTTTTCTGGTGATCAGGCACTGTAATTAGGGCCAGGAAGGAAATGTGGATGAGTAAACAGATTATTAGAATGACTGAAAATATCCAACGAAGAAAGATTCATGCACAGATTAAGACACATGGATTGTATTTACATGCAAACGAAGGGTTTTTTGACCTTGATAGATGGAGGGACTGCTTTACCCAGAATTTTGAAAAAAGCTAGAGTTGCACCGTTAGTCTTTGCGTAAAACCATTACTTTAAGTATTTATCAGCAACTTCCTTTCATGGATGAAGACAGGTGTGTTTTTATTTTGTGAGGTGAGATGGTACTTAAGTGGGTGAAAACGAGACCCTAACAGCGTCTATCATACCTGATTGTTAGAAATGGAGAGCCGGAGAGGAGAGAGTTTTCTCTGCTTAGGGTCACCGAGCGATTTGCCCTTGGACCCGTCACAGTCCATCGTGAGGTTCTGGTTCTGTCCGCTTTCGTCCCGTGACGGTTCTTTGTCCTTGCGGCCGCGCCGCCGTGTGCTAGAGCCCAGATTCTCAGTGGGTTCCAAGTTATGCTTGAGCACAGGGCATTCCTGATTGCCTTTCACACACGCACAGTCCACCTTATATTTACTACCAAACAAGATGAGAAACAGGAGAAGTTGTGAGAAAAGTGTAAACGGTCAAGCTGACCAATTACAATTTCAGTATATATTTTTTAAATATTTATAAATGTATATTATATATATTTATTATATTTAAACATAACATTCTTAAATCTATACATGCATGTGTTGATATTAATAGAAATACAGAAAGACTTTTACTTTGGATGCGATTAATCATTTGATAGCAATAATATTTATATGTAATATAAATTATATAAATATATACACATGCAGATATTTTCAAAATGCATACCTGCATGTGTGTTTATTTATATATATATATATATATATATATATATAAAAAATTTACACAGCACATATATTCTATAAACAAACTTTTATTTTTGATGTTACTAATTGCGATAAATCGCTTGACAGCACTAGACTAAACATGTTTATTTAATATTTATATGAAATAAATTCTATGAATTTAAATATATGCATGAAATTAATCGCAATTCTTGGTTTGACATGTCAGTTATTGTTTATATATGTCAGACGTAATTGACGAACAGTGCGTGTTCTTACCAGCTACCGTAGTCATAATCAAAGCCAATGGTGATCTCGCTCCCCTTGGAGATGGACCTCAGAGAGTAAATATATAAATGCAGCATGCCGTCCTCGATTACGTGCCGCACCTCAGCGTTAGGAGTGCAGGAGCGACGAATGAATCGAGCCTCGTTTCCGAAGCTCCGCGCGTCCACGCACATTTCCAAACCGTCAAACTTAGAGTAGAACAATACAAAAGGGTACGGCCTGCGAACAAAAGAGCATTATAAACAAAAACGTGAAACCAAAACAAATGCTCAAAAGCTTGAAGTGTCTTTTCAAGTACCTCTTAAAGAAGTAACCGTTGGCTTCAAATTGCTGTCGTAGCATGACCTTCCCCCTGTACTCGATTATGAGCGAATCGGCAGCCAAGTCCCGAACAGCCTTAAGAATGCGCTTGTTCTTCTGTACTTGACTCTGGGAGAAAAATAAATAAATGTTAAAAAAAATTAACAATGAGCAAGTAAAACAGGCCGATATTCTCGGAATTTAAAGATGTGAGTACTAAATACCTCTACGGGTGGTTTGAAGGCTGCTGTGTGTGTGTTGTAGGCCAGCGTTTTGCCATCTCTGGCTTCTTTTACTCTCAGCAGTATCCGCACTTCTTCACTGTACTGGTTACTGCTGGCTTCCTCATAGCGCTCCATCCACGACTTCATCTTATTCTCCCAAAGAGAGGGAGGATCTGTCGGCTCACACTCGGGAGCTGAGCCCTATGGACACGGGATGGAAAACAAGCAGCGTAAGCTAACACGTATGAACAGTTATTTGGAGTGGGGGGGATTGATTTGGACAGCCCCAGAGTGCTCACCTTTACTCTAGATGATTTTCTAGAGCCTTCACGGAATGACTGAAAGACAAAAACAAGCAAAAATCAGACTTGCATGTTTCAGGACAGGCGCAATAAGAGGGCTGGGATGATACATCGGTGCATTGCGAAGCGAGAAACGGTTCAGCATCGATCCTGAGTTTCCTGAATGCGTCGCGTTTCCTGTGGAAGCAATTATGAGCTTCGTTTTGAACAGCAGACGGCACTATATGCTTTAGAATCAGCCGTAGTCTGCTTGAAGTCCACACTTATACCTAAAATAATCATTCATAAAGTTCGCACAGATTGAAGTGAATTACAAGGGGCTGTGTTTACATTAATCTTGTATCATAAAAGCATGATGTGAGGTGAGCCGAAGTGAAATTACATGAATGCACAAACGCTCTACTTCATGAGCATTTGAGTGCCATCTACTGTTAACATCTAGGCTCAGAGTTGACTCCCGAGGAATCGCGATGCACTCAGAAAATCTCAGAAGTGATCTCGAATCGATCCCAGTTCACTATTGGTGTTTGTTGTGTGGCTCAGACCTTCTTGGCCCTGGCTGTAGCCGGGGGCTCCTTTTCTCCACTCTTCTTTCGTTTCTTATCAGTCTGTTTGTTGCCGAGACGTGCTGTTGTGAGTGTGATGCTGGTGGGGGTGTGCTGAAACGCTGTGTACAACTCTAGTGGAACCTCATCCCCACTTTCTGTAGCACTGGTGTCACCGTCTGCAACAATACACACATTACATGAGCTTGTACAGTTACATTACAACCTTAACACCAGTACAGTACAATATAACATGTAACCCCTTTAAACATAAATAATAGGTAACTGTGGTTTGGACAGACACTATTGTCCTCAAAGTGCACTTGGTCATTGACTCAAGCTGCAGCTATAATGCCCAAGCACCTCCAGCAGGTGGCAGTAAAAACAGGGAGCTCAGATATTTCCAATTTTAGGAAATCTCTAGCAATTATTGACATCACTGCAAGAAGAGTTTCTGGTAGAATTGGCAGCATAGAGGGTCAGATATACATTTCACGTTATACAAAAGCTCATATGATCCTTTATAGTGTCAAGTCTTTAGATGCTTATCTGCAGTTGAACTGTGGGAAAAAGCAGTTGCGGCATTGCTTCTTTGGGAGAGGCTGAACGTGCCTATAGGTGTGTTTGTTTGTGTGCACGCATGAAAGAAAAAAAAAAACCCACCAGACATGTTCTCTCTCTTCCTGGTTTGCAGCAGGATGGCGTGCTCTCGGTCCAGGGTGCGTGGCTGACAGCGTTCACACAGGTAGGTCTCGGGAATGTGCTGCCGGTCGATCCCCATGCAGTCTATGTGCTGCCACACACTAATACACAAAGAGAGTGATGAAGGAAGAGAGATGGCTTAAATTAAAAAATGGCAGATCCTGCTATGCAAACATTTAATCAACTGTCAGTTTTCATCTACAATTCCCAGCCCTGTCAAAAGTGCTAATCTCATAAGCAAAGAACGGGATCCTGTCCCAGCAAACATTAATGCCACCGTTTAAATAACAAAAAAAACAACAAATAAATATATGCAGTTTTTTCAGATTGAGCTACGACCAAAATAAACGTTGCTCTAAAAAAATAAAATACCTGAAATTTTTTCATCAAATGCAATAACATTGAAAACTTTGAATTGAAAACATAAAATTCAATCAACATCAATATAGAAACTAGCTGTAAATATTGCAAAAAAAATGTTTTTTTAATTTGTTTAAAAAAAACTTCCTGTTTTTAAGCCTTAATGCATTTTTTAGTTTACAAAAAATACATTTTTTTAATAGTTTTAAAAATATTTTTTAAAGTTTTTTATTTTTCATCAAGGTTGCTTTTTCACATTTTAATGTAATTAAAAAAAAAACAACTACATTTTAAAATGTAATTTATTCCTGTAATCCAAGTCTTTCAGCATCATTACTAATTACTATTCTTCAGAAAACATGTATAATACAAATCAGCATTTAAAAGGAATATTGTTTACTTCAAATCAGAAAACTTGTTTAGCATTATAAATATATTTACTATGACTTCTGATGAATTTAAAAAGTGTCCTTGTCCCACTTTAAGTATAACATTGACATTTTTATCCTACACCTAAGAGCGCATCTGGGACTTATTAGATCATTTTTGACATGTACAGGTCTCTACTACCTAGAAAATATTTATTGTATAATAAATATCTTATAATATATTATAAGATCACAATATATTAAACTAAACACACCTGTGACAAATCCCTCTCAGTGGCTAAAGGGATAGTTCACCCAAAAATTCTGCCAATATTAATATTAAAATATTGTTTATTTTTACAAAACAAATTAAGATATGTTTAACCACATCTGAGAGCTTTTCTAACCCTCCATAGACATCAACACAACCCAGAAACAGAGCATGGACATTGTTAAAACAGTCCATGTGAAATCAGTGACTAAACTTGACTTTTACAAAGATTACACAGAAAGGACTCAGCGCTGTTTACGTTCAGCATGTGTGTGTTTCCTCCTGAACATAAACGAGTGTTTAATCAATGTCCTCAATATGTTTCTGGGACTGGGAACATTGCAGCTGTCTATGTAGGGTTACAAAGCTCTCAGATTTCATCCAAAATATCTTCATTTGTGTTCTGAAGATGAACAGAGGTCTCACAGGTTTGGAACGAGCAATTTTCATTTTTGGGTGAACTAACTCTTTATACCAGGCCTAATAAACTTCATATATATATATAAGGCATTTTAGACAGCTCATGAAAGATGATCAACTCGCAGGGTTTTAAAGCTCAGCCATGAATGCTTCAATTACACATGCAGGCCTAGTTTGAACATGTGGAAATTTGTGGGCCCACCTGCACTTGTCGCAGCAGATCATGTAGCCATCGTCATGGGTGAAGCCGCAAATGCAGCGTGTGATGTCAGCACCGTAGCTGCCGTCTTCCGAGGTGCTGAGCGTGGTGCCACGCGACGCCTCGTCCTGCCCACCAGGCACAAACAAGTTCTCGCCTGGCCGGCCCCCGGACACAAACAAACCCTCGCCTGGCCGGATCAGCACCGAGGGAGGCGGGGACGCCGGCGGGGTTGGTGGGGGTCGCGCCCCATAATTATGGTCCTGGAAAAGGAACCATTAGAAAGTAGTGAAGCAGATAACCCACAATGCAGATAAGCAGGTCAACAAGGTAAATGCAGGGCAGGGCGTTACTCACGGCGTAAGGCAGACCGATGTAGCCGTGGGAGTGGTGGGAGCTGCTGCTGTAAATCTGGTGAGGGTAGCTGGACTTCTCAACTACCACAGAGCTCGCCTCCACAGATTCTGGTCTGCTCCATATACACGCGCACACACACACAGGAGGAAAAGAAAGAGAGAGGCCAGAATGAGGAACAAGTCTGACAAGGCATGTTTTTAGGCATACAAAAAAAAAAGAAACAGGTTTGACAGCAGTGAAACAAAAGGGAAAGGAAGATGGAAGATTGCTGGGAGAAGTTTATTCAACGGTTGTGTTATGGCATATTTAAGCATGACACAGAAGACGACAGACCTCAGTAGTGACCTACTATGTGTAAGTGTGCGTGTGTGTCCTGTCATGCCCTCAGCTGGCGGGACGCAGCTTGTAGAAAGTGAAATAACAGGATCACACTTCTCTGTAATCTCACAATGAAGTCTGTCGCATACCCCGAACCCTATCTGGACTACACTAACACGGCCAACGAAAGAGCCCTCGCTTTCACGTGTTATTACTGAATTAGCGAATGAAATGAATGGAAGGAGATTTAGAGTAAAACCAGAAATGGCAGGAGTGTTTAGCGTATAAAATTGGCTGCAAAAAAAACACTTAATGCCAAGTTCCCTTGGCAGAAGACAAGGACCATTCCAGACAGATTTGTAATGGTATATATAAACAACAGCAATGTTTTTTCCCCCCAAAAAAGAAATGTGTCAAGGTCAAACAGATAGCAACAGATTACATGCTTAACCGAACACCAATGCACTCGTATAAACAACAGTTACAGGGTACTTTGCATATTACTACTACCTCCGTGTATCTGAAGCATGTGCTGTTCTCAACACGCGAGACGACAAAAACAAGCACACATATATACATACACACATGCTGTAGTCCTTCACAAACTATATCTATCTAGAAAAACGCTTCTAAACCTACCATAAATCAGGGTTCCTGCAGCGTGAAACACCACAAGCAGTGCGACTGCACAGAAACCGCTCTGTATGCACGTCTCTTTCCTCTTCTTGCTTTATGCCCACTTAACCATTCGTCTTTATCATGTCTTACAGCAAGCGAAGAGAAACAGTACCTGCTGGCCTTCTCGTCACAGTCACCTCGTGCTGTCTGTCCCTACCTCACGTTCGCACTTCCTGATTCAGTTGGCGCTTTACAGCCCAACTGTCAAAGTGAAAGTGTGTGAACTGCTGAGGGGCGGACCTGCGTGACTGTGTGTGTGTGTGCACAAGTCAAATGAGAACAAGAGCTCTTACGGAGAAACGGCCCTTCCAGGCAGGCGATAAATGATTAGCAGGTTTTATTGAAGCTTTTACGTCGCAGTGTGGTTTTAGTGATAAGATTATCAATGCAGGACAGGTGACAAGCCAGGGATTTCCTGAGCATCAGTGACAATAAACTACAGTGTCTTTATGAAAACCAGTTACCTCTCTCGGCAAGGTTAGGAGGAGAACTTTAAATAGGCAGCGAGTCAAAACGAGACCGGGAGAAGGTGTTCGAGTAGGTGTGAATGCAAAGAGTGGTTTGACAGATTGAAAAAAAAAGAAAGGGATTACCCAAACGCAGAATTAAAACGCAACATTATTTTGATCACATACAAGAATTGTGACATTTTGCACAACTTGAAATGAACATCGAACTGTTACTTTCCTGTGTAATAACCTCCTCCTCTCAAATCTTTCATTGACTGACAGCTAAAAGTCAGTCTTGGAGAAATAATGTTTGGTGACGAGTCAGTACAGAAATTATACACTAACCAGTCCCAATACGACAAGATTTTTTGCTCACACAACACTTCAAATCAATCACAAACCACAGCCAATCAGAAGAGCATGTGGCCTCTCTGCCAGCTCACTACCGTCTCATTCTAGCATTGTAACAGTGGGTTATATATTGCAGTGAACAGAAATGAATCAAAATACATATTCAGAGACTGAATAAATTCACGATAAAAAGTTAACAGTTTGACGATTTAATTTATGTTCAAGATCTGAGGGAGCATTGCTGCTTTCATTACGGCTAGGCAAACAGAATATTTTTATACTGTACAAAAATGCTTGTCGTATATCAACGCTGAGGCCGTTTAGGACACTGAGTAAATGTACTTGCACACTAAGTCCGAAAGGAAACGCTTTATTTTAAGGTGTCCTTGTTAAACATTACATGTACTTCCTTTCCACAATAACAATTAATGACGCATAATAAAATGCAAGTAACCCTAACCCAAACCATATAGTAGATAAATACAGTTAATCAATATTATTCAGTACTTAAATGTGTAATTACACTGTAACAAAAGACACCTTAAAATAAAGCGTAACCTCTCAAAAAACCAAAACAAAACAATCAGCATGCACAGGAACCTTGCACACTTTAGTTTGATGCATATTTAAAATTCAGAAAAACAATAGTCTTCAAACTGAGGGTGACTGCATTTCTCTTCTTAAAGGGAGATAATTAAATAGGATATATGGGGTCCATCCAATCCTGAAAGTTTTAAAGCTTACTTCAGGATGTTAGTCTTTGAGCGTACGCTTGTATGGTGGCTCTGAACTGTCTAAACACTGTGTGAAAATTTCGGGCTCAGTCTGCAAGAACCTTAAGGCATTGTAAAATGAAAAAACTTAATTACAGACTATTTACATTGTGAAATTTTTTTTTTATTATTAAAAAAATAATAATAAATAAATAAATAAATAAATGTTTGTGTGTATATAGTATGTGTCTGTCTCTCTCTCTCTCTCTCTCTCTCTCTCTGTGTCTTTCTGTCTCTCTCTGTGTCTCTCTCTGTGTCTCTCTCTCTGTCTCTCTCTCTGTCTCTCTCTCTGTCTCTCTCTCTGTCTCTCTCTCTGTCTCTCTCTCTGTCTCTCTATAATATACACATTTCATAATTTTTTTACATAGCACAGAAATCAACAAATAGGACAAATTACAGGGTGGTCACATGTTGAGGAGTGTTGCGTGTCAGAATTGTGAAATAACTGTAATTGAGGAATTGAAATGACTTAAATGCCATAAATAAATAACAGCCTTAATATTGAAATAACATAGCAGCACAACACGCTGTTGTATGTTGCGTCAAACCAACAAAACAAACAAAAAAGAGCATTAAAATAAATAAAACGACCACAGAGAGAAAACACATGACAGGTGGAAAAGACTGAAGACAGTGTGTGTGGTGATGTAGTTGAAGTTCCAATTAAATGTAATGGGTGTGCATGCACTAATCATAGCCCACCACTCACTCCAGAGACAGCTTAATATGGAACAGACACAATTCACACACATTTACACCTGTTGAGAGAGAGCGGGGCGACGGATAGGGCACTGAAAGAGTAACATTACATGCATGGACATGAAATCACTCAAAGCAGCGTCCATCTAGGGCTAGAAGAGGTTTAGAGGGATTACAGCAGCCGTTTCGGGTCCAATGGCATTTTAACGGACTTGCTGTTGACATCACGATGATGCACAATGCCTGGTAACCATGGCGACCTCTGCCGCAGGCAGGGGTGGGCTGACCCTGACTGAGGAGTAATGTCAGGAACAAGCAAAAAGCCACGTAAGAGGCGTGTGACGCTCAGATGAGATCTGGCGATGCGAAGACCACCCAGACATAAATGACGTAACATTTATTTCCTTGTGTGGCACGTCTCGTTTTAGCAGCAGGTGGAGATCTCTCCTTAAGCTTGTGGAATAAATCTAAGTCTGCAGACCGGCGTAAGGACGCCATAAGACACTAACACCCAGGCGGGCGTAAAGCTGCGTGGCAGCACGGCCTCTTAAGCAGGCTAAAGCTCCGGGGCCCAGCTGTCACTCAGCCGGTTGCCATGACAACAGGCCCTGCGCAGTGCAGGGAGAGCACCATGGCAACACAGAGTGACGAGGCAATGGGACGGAGCTCTGCATTTAAAGAGAAACACACTGCTTTCATTCAAGCGCATGCTGCAGAGGGGAGGGAGGGGTCTGCTGTGCGGCACGTGAGGTCACATCTATTAGACGTTTAACAGCTGCGCTTCAGACTAACAGGATGTAGGAGAAATTTTATGAATAGTACTATAGAGTGCAAGGCGTGCTTACTGATGCTACAAATATAGAATGGTAAACAAAAAGATGTATTCTCAATGCAATCCAGCTTATTCAGATGGGGACAGTAGATCGGATTCACGTATATGGCTTATTAAAAAAAAG
>JAUCMT010000088.1:9275086-9287699 GCA_032357475.1 Enteromius thamalakanensis
AATATAAATATAATATAATATAATATAATATACTATAATATACTATATACATAGCAAACAAAAACTTTTATTTTGGATGTGATAAATCACATTTAAAAATTTGACAGCCCTAAAAATTATAACGCCAATATTCATGGCTGTAAGGTTGGCGAAACAAAACACTTCAGGTACTGACAAAACAGTTCACACGTCAATGCAAAGTAAACCATAAAACATACACACAAACACTTACAGTATTTAGACTGCAATAAATGATATTTTGTTTAAAAAACAACTAGGCACATTGCAGTTCTTGTTACTACACCAAGCCCAAGCTTAATTTCAGGGTTTGGAAAGGGTGAATGGAGACCCTTCTTCAAAACCTAAATCCTGTAGGACACACTGACCACAGTCGCCCCACGAAACGCTCCCTAAGCAAGCAGCTCACTGTGTTTCAATATAAAGCTTAAGTGACCGTGCACCTCTTCATGAAGGCGTAACAAACAAAGGAAGGCGGCGAAAGAGAGACAACATTGTGTTGTGTAATAAACCCATTTCCCTTAGAAAGCATGTAGTGCTCTCTTTTCCAGCTTTCTCACACCGCGTCTGTTCTTCTTGGCCTCAGCAGAGCAATCCTGTCGTCACTGTTCAGGAATGCACGCTTGCGCACTGCCTGCTCGTACACACAGATAACCATCACATATGTTCTCCGAAGAGCCAGACGTGCCCTTTCTTTTCCCTCACACAGAGCAAAAACCCCCTCCTCAAAGGGAGGTTGTGGAAAAATCTAGTACAGTAGAGCATTCCTGGCTAAATCCAAGCATTCAGACTGCCTCCGACACGCCCATTTCCTTTAGTAGAACCGTCTGCCACAGCTAGAGAGAGAGAGAGACAGAGGGGAGAAAAAAAAAGAAAAAAAGAAAAGCGCTTCCCTGCCCTACCCCGGATTTCTTTCCCTCCCCTCTGCACTTCCTAAATAAACCCTTGACACTCGGAGAGGGAGGGGTGGACGGGGGAGATGGCTGCGGAATACGAGACCAATTAAATGGTCATGAGGAGAGAGAAGCCATTTAAAGAGACCATGAAAAGCGTAGCAGCTTTTGAAATTGAAAAATATATATAAAACGCGCGTAATGTTATGTAACAGTGTTATATTCCTTTTCTCCGTCTTGTCCTTCTAGTGGAACGATCCATGCGAACCTAGCCGTTTTTCCTCCTCTCTCAGTATGGACACAATGTGGTACGGGAAGCTCCTCCCTCGCTACAGCGGCCAGGGAAACCCACAGCCTCATGTAGGAGTGTCAACACATGTTTTCTCCTTTCTGTCCCCGTTTATCCCTCGCGCTCTCTCTCGCACAGCCGCTTCGCGTGGACTGATTTTGAGCGGGGAGAGATGGAAATAGAGCAGGCATCCGAACGCTAGCCCCGGCGATGTGACTTCACACCATTCTCGCAGGCTGAGTCATCTCAGCCTACGCTACACTGAGGCTTTACACAGCCACGTGCCTCGAAAACGCACGAACGCACGCCGACAGCTTTTCCTGACTGTCATTGATAAAGATGCATGAGGTCGTGTCACCTTGTTTGCATCATCTCCTGTGAGACAAATATACGCCACAGCCGGGGCACGATCGCCGCTAGCCGTGGCTGCTGAAGAGAAGATGATAATATTTTATTAGCGATGCTTACTGCATTAAATCAACCACGCCGAACGTCAGTGCTGCATAGAGGATAATATATCTAGAATCATGATATATCGTGATGTCTAGCGTCCAAAGACCTCAGGGTGGGCTCTTGACTTTTTGGGACTTTTTCTTAGGCAGGTATTTTATCGCAGGCTCTTGAGGTTAATGGCTCCTCTGCGGTACACTGTCAAGTACACCCCCACGATGGACAGAAAGGAGGCACTTGACATTCTTAAATTAGATAAGGGTGGCTGATGACAAACAAAATCAATAATGCATACCCCACATCCACAAAATATTTATTTAGAGTGGCCAAAAAACTATCAATATTGGTTTTCAATTCATTAAAAAAATCAATAATTTTCATCCTAGATGTCAAATCTTTATTTTAAATTTAAAGTCAGTTTTGTTTTTTGCTCTAAAGTGAAAGTTGTAGAAACAAAACGGTTCTTTTTTCTTAAAATTAAACCAAAAAAACCAGATTTGTTGCTTCATAATATTACTTCTTTGTCTCATATGAAAGTAGTTGCAGCTTTAGGTAAAATGCAGGGGGAAATTTTTGTTCATGATCGAAACCAGTAATATCTGCGAGTTTTTTTTTTAATCATTGGTTTTTAATAATAAGCACGCATTTAACTTATGATGATCACAGTTATACAGCACCTCGATACCATGGAAAAAATATGTTTTTAGGTATTTATATGAAAGCCTAAAAGACATTTAGTATAAATGCAAACATGCTTTAGCTTAATAATACTGTAATAATTATATTTAATTAATAAAATAGTGAAATTAGATACAAATAACCACATTTCTTTCACAACACCACAGTGCAGCCACTACAGTAAATCTAGGGTAGTCTTGGGACTGTAGAAGGTGCACATAGTTTTTCTCCTGTTCGTCAGTGCTTTGATCTGGCTTTAAAAAAATCATTTGCGTTATTTACTGAATTCAAGTGCTTCACAATTAATCTTTTTAGCACTCCAACTGGCTAGCATTAAGCATCTTGCACATACACATTATGGTACATTTATCCTTTAATCAAGAAAAATTATTCAGCGATAATAATCATTATCGATTCATTGCCCAGTACATGGATTTATTTGCTATGTGGCTCCAAAAGTGTTTTTGGGTGGTAGCATACTGGCCCAGTGAAAAATAATATTCTGGTCCCTAAATATAACCTGTAACTAACAAGGTCAAAAAACCTTTAAACAAAATGCACAGATGAATTTCTCACAGCAAGGTAATTGACTGCTTTAGCATTTAGGTTAGCAGTTTGTTCAGATATCTGCCTAAGCAGAGCACTAAAACCCAAAGGCAAACAAATACAAATCTTGCTTTGGAGGGTCAGAGTGTAAATATACGCATGGACGTGCTGGGGTCAAACCAAACAGCCACAGTAACGCCACGGGCGAAAACGACACTCTGGGCCACTCAGACTTCACTATGGCACAGCTACATGATCGATTTCACGCCTGGCTCACACCATTACATCACAAACACCCCACAATAACATTCACACATATATAAATGAGTAGGATGAAGGTGCTGCACCCTCGCCTGTCTGCTCTATGGGACACCTGTCTTGTAGGTAGGGCCCGTTGAGAGAGCTCGGTTACAGCCAGCAAACAAAAACAGGTTACCTGAGCCCACAGCTCTTCCCTGCACATTTCTCACGTGACCTTACGCCTCCCAGTGGAACCAGCATACGCGCTTCACCACACCTCAACTCCATAAATATGGTTTTAACCATGCTATCTTGTACATTTACATAGAGGCTTTGGAGTGCGTTATGGGAGTTTTTAGCAATTGTGTGTGTACCCCTGTGTGCGCATAGATGCGTCACCTGAGACTGCGATTGTACTCTCTCCCTTTATAACCTCCGTCTCTCCTGAAGGGGGGTACTTTAATTCTCCACCCCTCTGTCAACACAGAGAACAAACAGACACTGCCCATGGCCTCACACGCACATACAGCATCGAGTCAGCCATGCGCAGTGAGGCCAGAATGAGAGTGTGACAATGAATAAGACAGGAAGGTGAATGCAGCTGGTTTATGCTGATCGGAATTGCACGATATCTACTAAAATAATAACTTTATTGCACCCTGGTACTTCACTTCTTATATCAGTCATCAGACACAACCTTCACCTTTCCATGCATGCCTGACTTCAATACGACATGTTATGCAAAACGGGACACAGTTGAATGTTCATCCTGAACTCTTCAACATCATCGCGTTTCCGTCGGATGAGACACAGCGCGGTTGAAGCGCACTACGTTTATCATTTAAAAACAAACCAGGTTTGCGCAGCCAACTGCTGCGCTCTCGGCGAGGATCACTTCCCTCTAGTGTCGCTGTCGGATATGTGAGCTGTGTGTTGATGTGCGTAGGCTGATGTTTCATCCTCTTCGCACAGCTGCACAGCCTCATTGTGACGTAGCACCACTACATGCCAACGATTGGACCTCCACCTACAGGAAACGCCTGTCAGAAAGCCACAGCCTGCACTGTACACGGTCTGCCCCTCTCCTTATCTGCAGGCAAGCACAGGCGCAAGCTTTTCCATGCCTCAGTCCGACAAAAAATACAGTATTTGTGGGGCAAATCAGCTTTTTTTAAATATACAATTGAAGGCTAAACGGGCATCTTGAATCTCTGCCATGGCGCTGTCCTGAAGGAAAAAGGTCCAAAGCATGCGTGTCTCACTTGTGGCTGCCAAAGTTTGCACCACAGAGGCCGATATCACAGTTTGGCTAAGAAAAAAAATGTAGCACATCCTGGCTTCTGCAAGAAATATGCACAATTTGGCATATTCAGAAAGCCATTGGAGCAATGCCTTTGTTTTTATTATGGAAAGCCTTTCTAAACATATAACTGAAGGCATGGGAACAACGCTGCGGTTAACAAAAGCGGCAAGTCATGATGAAAACATTCATTTTAATGTATTTTACCCAAGATGAGGCTCACATGGGTTATATGGGTGCACTTCAGCAAACTTTCCACAGCCATGCATCTGCTATGACCAGTGGACGTGAGGTGAAAGGAGAGCTCATAAGGGCGAGGAGGGGGGTCTTTGTCAATGTCAAAGGAGAAACAATCGAGTCACAGCTGTTATCTCACAGCTTGACCCTGTAAGCTATTCCACCTGCCCCCAAAAGCTCCCAACAACATATGCATCAGGCAGCACATTAAAAGTGAGTGATAAAAGGCATTCGTATGCAGCGTGAAGGCTTGACCCGCTGGATAACCGAAGCCCCTGATGATGATGTGCTATCAGTTCACGCATGAGCAGTCGCTCGCCTGCTTCCCATCCAAGATCAAGATTACCTTTTTGCAGCATCATCGTCTATTCATTACGCATTAGGGCCCGTGTTTACCCCATCAAACCGCTCCAATGAATAACCACATTCTTCTGGACCTGTAAACTCCCCGCTGACCAGAGAGGGAGGGAGCAGTAATCATGAGAGAAATATGACACAGCCGTGTGGGTTGCGCTCTTTTCTACACTGCAGTAAACTCAACGGCATCCTCAAATAAAGTCGTACTGCTCATTGTGGCTGTTGCTGCTGAGTAGTTTTAAGAAGTCGATGGTTGTGCTTGAACTCAAGAAACATCTCGTTTCCTGTTAATTCTAGAGGTGAGGCAATGCACACATCTAGGTTTCTGGTACGACACAACCATGCCTTTCATAGTCATGAATTTCCAGTAAGGTAAACTAAGTCACAAGAGAATTTCCAGGGGGTGGGTGGTTTGATGAAACTCCCAGTATGAGTAATTTTACTTCATAATGAAGTTATTTTATTTTATCTTTATTACAAATTAGAACAAATGTTTGAATAACAATAGGACCAAAAAATATATATATATATATATCATTTAGTTTTTTCAGATCTGATCTATTCCAGAGAATTATGTAAAAATATAGAAAGCAAATAAGTCTTCACTGTATGTGTGTGCATATATATATATATTTTTTTAAAGATATGTCTTTAATGCATTAAAAACATCCAAGCTCAATTAGCCATGCAACAGAACTCCCTCATTTTTTCAAGTTTAAGTTTTACTTTCTTATATTATCTTTATCGCTACAACATGGCAAGCACTTGTGTGCTTGCATACTAAGAATAGCAAAAACCTCTACTCAATGAATCGCTACATCTACCACAATACCGACCGGGCCAAGAATGTACTACATCCTGCTGTAAAACAAGAGAGAAACAAGATCAGCTGTTTGAGCTACGTGAGTTTGTGCTACTTTGAAACACAAAGATGAGTGTGCGAGTAATAAATCCCCTGCATGTTTATACTTTTAGACATCTTGCCAGTATCTGTCTCGTGTTTAACACTTAAACACACTTCAGCTGTAGTAAATAAACCTATGAAAACTACCATTTGAAGGAAGAAATATATTGTTCAGCACGGTAAGTGCTAGTGACTGGTCGTTTATTATACTTTGCTTCACCAATGAGCTGGGATTTGAGTGTCGTGTATAGGTTTGGTGTATATCTAACACACTCATATGCTTTGGTTTATGTGCTAAAGCAGGCTATAATCATATTTGGTGAAACACAGCACTGTATTTTTCTGGTGTGTGTTGTGCACTTGCCCGTGGGTGAGTGTGTTGGCGCTGCAGTGTGTGTGAGCTGAGCTAGGGGTGTGGAGGCTTTCATTACCACAACATCAACTCATCCGCCATTTTCACTAAGCACCAGAGAGGAAATACTGCGCTCGAAGACTCGCTGAAATTTGACAGAAAACGGCCAAGATAACAAGAAACCCGCCTTTTCACATACGCTTAAGTATCTATTTGTCAAATGCGCTGTTTTTGTGCTGGAACAAAGTGTTTGCGTCGTTTCTGCGTAGCTAGCTATTCTCTACCGACGACGACTAGCCAACCTCAGCTTACCTCACAATGCACACGATCATTTATAGGGAACGTGCGTTTTAACGACGACTTTACTGCGTTTGAATCACTAAATGGTCTATCAGCGCGTCTGAAGAGCTTAATTAACCGCGACTAATTCAACAAACATCCTCGCAAACGGCTCGTCCGTGAAGCTAACTGCTTAGCTTGCTATGCTAATGCGCATCGACATGATACGCTGGAGCGTTTAACGTTAATTCCCTTACATGGAGGCATAAATCACATTTCCAGTGATAAACATCGAGCCCAAGTCGCTCTAAAACGACAAACGCGTCAAATGACGGCTTATTGAGTATAAACGGCATAACTGCGCAGTTCGCTGGTAAAGCAGCGCGGTTCTGGTCCACTTTAAGGAGAAGCTAAAGGAGATCTGACTACATGAACCGAGCCCGAACCCCTCCCCCACGCCTGCAGCACTCATTATCAGCACACAAAACACACTAAATAAGCGCTCATTATATGTCCTCTACGCTAAATCCGCATGTATATCATGCTAAGCATTACTAAGTCAGTCAGACATATTCTCTGCAGCGATTAGAGCAAGTCCATAAACAAAAGACTACATGCACATCGTGTTTATAGAGGGTCTTAATACTTTGAACCAATGTCAGTCAATAGGCTTTAAAGTGTATTTGTGAGCAGGATACGGGGTAAGAGTGGACCCAGTGAATGGTTAGCCGGAGTTGAGAGGTGTAAACAAAAGCCCCGTTGTTGCAGGCTCTGTCAGGGCACAACGTGCCGTTTTAAAACATTTCACACCTCTCGTTCTCTAAAAAGCAGATCAAAACACGTGTAAATAGTTGTAAACATGTGCATATCGACATCAAGAGTCGCAGATACTTAAGTGGCGGGAGAAACGCACGTTAACGTTATCGTGGGACGTGACCACGACTTGACCGAAATGGAAACGCTCTTAAGCAGTTTTCGTTGCACATCCAGGCACGTAAAGAGATTATTGAAGTCTCGAGCTGTTTCTTTCTTGGTTGGCTGGCTAACTCGCTAGCATTTCTCCAGTGACTGCTGGTGTGTAGCTAGCAGCTCTCCAACAACGCAAGAGAAACGACAACGAGTTTCCGCTACTCTCGTGTACAGCTTTTCTGGTCGCTGCCACAGTAAAACAGCGTTACACTTTGAGATCTTGCCTTTTGTGAGGCATTAAAAGGTGGGTGTGAGCTAGCTAGCCACCTTAGCTGCTAAATTAAGTCACACGCAGACACACACTGCTCGGATTGCCCTCTTTACAACAAGCCAGGTGGGATTTATAACTCAAAAGGAGGGCTGACAAATGTACAGCAGCGTCTAATTTGATCAAACTAATAACACAAGCTCACAGTTTCGGCATCTAGGATGGGACCCTCTTCAGCAAGTCACTTAGCCACTAGCATCAAACAACCCCCTCTAATAAACAAACAGATAGCTGTAGGATTACACCAGGTACTTACCGTTGATGTCCACTGTAATAACTGTGAATAAAGACACGGGGGACTCGGGTGAGACCCCGCCGCCTGATCTACCACACAACCAAAACAATACTTCGCTCTCCACTGCGGATGTGTAACAAAGCTTTACAAATCGCGCCGTTTCGCACTTGTATTTCGCTTCGTGCTGCTCTAATCCAAGCGTACACTTAGAGACTGTTAAAACCCGATAATTTTGTCCATATCTATGCCGACAGTTAGAAACTGGATCCCTTCAATCCTGTCTCTTTTCCCTGTGCAAAAATGGCGGCCCTGGCAGAAGTGCCGTGGCTCCGCCTCCCCCCGCTCACCCCCGGCTCTCTGTCACTGCGCGCTCCGCCTCTGTTCCGCGGGGTTTCCCGGCGCAGAACCTCAGGGGCGGAGAGAGAGAGTTCATCCGCGGCGAGCAAACAGTCCAAACATAGGAGCCTGACTGCAGCCCGCCGTGGAGAAATGTGACCCTGCCCGGGCCGCAAAACCAGTCATGAGAGTCATAAGATTTATACATCCGAATGCTTAATAAATGAGCTTTCCATTGATGTATGGTTTGTTAGGATAGGATAATGCTGTAGGGTCACGGAGCTGAATTTGCTGTTGTAATGTCATATATTATGATTAAAAAGTTTATTGCAATTATTATTGTATTTACAGCAAATTGTATTTATTTAAGTCAACTCCGTTGCGCATGCGTGTTATTAAAACCATCATGCAAATAAGGATTTTGTAACCATACTGGTCGGCTAACTTAATCGTAGTGAAAATATGTCACCCTGGAGCACAAAATCAGTCATAATAGTACAGTTTTTTTAACCTGAGATGTAAACAATCTAAAAGCTGAAAAAAAATAAGCTCTACATTATTATATGGTTTGACAATATTTGGCCAATATGAAAATCTTAACTCTTGGGGGTGCGAAAAAGAGAATCATATTACTGATAAAAAATAAATAAAGTTTTGACATGTTTACGGTAGGAATGTGACTAAATGTCTGATCTTTACTTAATACCCTAATGATGTTTGGCTTAAAAAAAATATATATATATATATATAGTAATTTTAACCCAATGTTTTTGGCTATTGCTACAAATATATCTGTGATACTTATGACAGATTTCACAGATAATGCTTAAAGAAAAGAATAAAATAGCCCAATGGATAAAAAATACTATGATTAAGATTATGGCTAGTCACTTATGAGAAAGCTTCAACACTAGGACTTTCGTACTGAATTAGGTTTTACATAAATACGCCAGAGCAAATTGAGCTACTAGCCATAAGATTGCCATACTACCATAAGATTGTAGGGTGCCCCATTTCAAGTAGAGTTACTTGTCATATTGTAGTATAAATAACCAGAGTAGTGTGTTTACACTGAATTTTCAAGAAAAAAAAAGGTTAAAGTATTAAAAAAAACTTTTTATTGACCAAGTTGCGGTCCTTCATCAGGTATATTTAAACATACAGTTGTGAGCTCAATCACATTAAAAAGGTATCATGATGGCCAATCACTATGAAGAACCATCAATTACTTATAACACCCAATAAAAAGGACATTCATAACTTCACTTCATTGTATTCTAAAGTTGATGCATTGAACTAAAACCTAATGCCAGCCACAAGATTTGAGGTGACATTCATGTCCTAGTGCAAACTATCCCAAATTCTGTCCAAACTACATACATTTTTTTCTAGTGTTACAAAATAGTAATAAATGTTATATTATCTGGGTGTTTTGGAATGACAAAATAAGAATTTAAAAATAGTATTTTTTATAGGTTCCCGATGTGGAAGTCTTATCGTCAGCCCTACATGTGCATGCTTTTTTAAGGAATCCCTTCCCCATTATAAGTATCCAAATGTCAAAACGTTTATGAAATAATAGGAGTTGTACACAAGAATTGAGTGAAAAAAAGGCAGAAGGCAGCCCACACAAGTCTTTGCCTACTACGGATAAATACGAACACCTACTTGTGAGGCCCAAAATCTGTTATGTAACCCTTTATACAAGTGCAGATTTTTTTTCTGCTCAAGTTAACTGGAGTGGGATGACCACACGTATAAACACAAACATCTGCAGTGTAATGAAAATGTAACATTTCCAGAGAAACCCACTCTTTTTTTTTCCTTTTTGGTTGTTGTTCTTCCCATATTTGCTGGGATCTCTTCAAAGCTAGTCTCCGAAGTTAAGGTTGAGATACAATACACATATACTATATGTGCACATACATCATAAACATTACTATCATATTGTTGCACGGTCTCCAAATGTTGCTCTTCAACCAGACGGCTTCATTCGAGCAACTCACCCTACATACAAACACCCTCCCCCATACTAAACTGGATCTAAACCGCATCCTCCTGCGCATGCGCAGTCTGTGCTATAAAACCAACCACTAGCAGTTGAAGAGCTATGCAACGCAGAGTGGAGAAACACAGCAAGACAAAGCAGAAAACTGCGATTTGACGCGCCGACCAACGAATTTGTACAGTTGAGAGGAACACGAAACTAAAGAGATAGTAAAATCGAGCCGTTGTATCGCACAGGATTGCCTACTACGCCAGTCAAATCATCTTCAGGTTTTAACTTTCGGGACGTGTGAGGTTATAGACGGACATAAAGACGGGCTACATTTCAACCAATTCTGGAGCTAGGGTATTATTTCAGCGTCGATATCGTTCATTTTGTTACGCTTTCAAAATGGCGATTTTCTCCGCTCGTCCCCCTCCCTGGCCTTCCTGAATAGAATGAATGACATTGCCCTTGACCAATAACACGCATAGTGTCCTGTTTTTCTTGGCGCTGATTGGCTACAGATGACATAATCTGAATTCCATATGTGGGCGGGCTCTGAGCTGCGAGGGGAGAGCGGCGCAACCGGAGATCCGACCGTGTTTGTTTGTGGAAGACACCAGGGCGCCTTTAACTCCAACTCGCATTAACCATTTCATTTACACGGATCTCTGAAACGCGGCGTTTTAGAAGAGCCCTTTCGCGGAGTTGTTTTATATACAAAAGTAGCTCGTGTCGCGTCACAAAAAAAATTCGCAAGAAGATGGCGTCAACGCTCCTCGCAGCACAAAGCGCGCACTGGGCGGGGTCACGGGCTTTCCAGAAAATCGCCGAAAACCGGATTCCACCAATCACATGGCAGTTGCTTCAATGCATTTAGGGGTGTGGTCCCGGTCAAGACAACCTCCTGAACTCCATACTGAATGTCAGAATGGGAAGAACTGTGATTTAAGCAAGTTTGAGTGTGGCATGGTTGTTGGTGCCAGACGGGGCCGGACAGTTACTAGGATTTTCACGCACAACCATTTCTAGGGTTTACAAAGAATGGTGTGAAAAGGGAAAAACATCCAGTATGTGGCAGTCCTGTGGACGAAAATGTCTTGTTGATGCTAGAGGTCAGAGGAGAATGGGCCGAATGATTCAAGCTGATAGAAGAGCAACTTTGACTGAAAAAACCACTCGTTACAACCGAGGTATGCAGTGAAGTATTTAGAAGCCACAACATGCACAACCTTGGTGGAACAGGAGCTTTGTGCCCTGGATGTGCAACCCACAAATCTCAACTGAAAGACGCTATCCTATCAATATGAGCCAACACTTCTTAAGAAGGCTTTCAGCACCTTGTTGAATCAATGCCACGTAGAATTAAGGCAGTTCTGAAAGTGAAAGGGGGTCAAACACCCTGTTATTATGAAGGGACGTAGAGACGTGCGGGTTCATATGCAAACACTGTTTATTAAACTCAGAGTCGGACAGACAAGATCGAGCACCGGCAAACGGAGGCAGAAGAGGCATAGACAAAAGGGTAAACGTTTAAACAAAGCAAAAGGTCAGATAACGGTAAATAGAGTCCAGGGGAAAAGGCAAGACGAAGATCCGGGAACAGGCAAAAGGTCGTTAGACGGGTAATTCAATCAGATTAAAAAACAGGGAACTGGAACATAAACAAATACACTGAGTTGACGGTAAGCGCTGAAATAATGATCGGTGCCAAACACTCAAACACATCCGGTTTATATACACTGAAAACTAGGTCGAAACACCGTGACAACTGATTAGCAGGCGGAGACATGAGTTTGTGGGGATGAGAGCGCAAAAACAAACACAAAACAAAGAGAGTAGCTGAGAGCTGGAGTGCCACCCAGTGACCTGCGCTGCCACCTCCAGCTGACCATGACATAGCTCCCGCTCTAAGGAGCAGCTTCTAGACGCTCCAGATTTAGGAGCTGGAGGGAACGCCCACCAGGGCAGAGCAACCCACTTGAGCATCGCCGGCAGAGAGAGCCCTCCAGAGTGGAGCAGGCGGCGGAGAAGCCCACCGGGGCGGAGCAGACGGCGGAGATCTCCTTCTGGGTGGAGCAGGCGGTGAAGAGCTCCTTCTGGGTGGAGCAGGTGGTGGAGAAGCCCACCAGGGCGGAACAGGCGACGGAGACCTCCCTCTGTGCGGAGCAGACAGCGGAGGTGCCCACCAAGGTGGACCAGGAAGCCAGGCTGCACAAAAGAGCACGGACAGGTTAGTAGTCTGACCGGCACACCACGGAGTCCGTGCAGC
>JAUCMT010000088.1:9309426-9320263 GCA_032357475.1 Enteromius thamalakanensis
TTTTTGTTATTAAAATTGAAGTTCCTGTTTCAAAGTTTACAGATAGATGGCTAATGTTTGTGCCATTGATATGTTCATGTAAACTGTTTAATAAACACTTCCGGCACGTTTTTTAAGCCTCTTTATTTTTTATGTAAATGATTCAATAAATACCGTACCGTGCCATTCATACCGAGGTATTGCCAAGTTTTGATACCGTTACATCCCAAATAAAGAAAGTTAATGTGTTTTACCTAGCGGTGACGCATTACAGCTACACCTAGATGTCACTTCTCCACTTTTCCATTAACCCTGTTTCACTCACACTGCGTCTGGCTCATTAAACAATCTTCATCTTATTACATTCATTTAGTCACCCTTCACATAAAACCATTTATTATCTCCCCGTCTTAGTTTCATAACACCATGTGAACCAGGTCAGTGTGCCACTTGCCTGGAGTTGACTCTGCCTTTCTTTCACCTGAGTAACTGATTAACTACTCACCACAAAACCAAAGGCACAAGAAAGTGTTAGTCAGGAACCCTCCAATTAATGTTCTTCAGTGGCCAAAAATAAATAAGTTGTAGTCTAAAGCCCAAATTACAGTGTGTTCTGTGGGATCTGTGAAGCGCCCACAATACTACCTTGGACAGTGCCAAAAATCAAAGAGGCACTACTAACTAAATAGTGTGTTTTATTTAAATACAAGCTAAATAAAATCTAACTTACTGTCTTTATACTTTCTTAACAAATAAACCTAGCAGTTTTTTTGGATTAACCCACAACAGAGGAGGCAGGGGTCAACAAACCAGGCCCAACACTAATCTTCAGGGCGTCTCAGGTCTGGAAGCGACTCACACTAGGCTTTTGTTGAGACACATTTAGGATTTAATGAGACATAATGAGTCGAATACCAAAACATCCACACAAACCCAGGGACCAGAGGAGGGAAAGTATTTTAACATTGCCTTTACTTGCCCTCATTCTCTCGCAAGCACATCAAGCGTGTGCACATTCAAGTGAAGCACTTTGTTGTGGCAGATGCATTTTTAAGAATGATCCGCAAACAGCAAGAAAGAGTCAAGTTCAGGCCAGTGTCAAAACATTCTTTGAGGATTCCCAACTATGAGCAATTCAGAGCCAAACAAGTCTGTTTTTGGGAGAGTAAGGCATCTGCTGACCCCATGTGACCCTTTGGCTTCTTGCTTAGGGATCCTCCCCCTATACAACCAATTTAGACCAAACCAAACCAAACTAATTCTTAGACTACTGTCACAACAAAAATATATTCTGACATTAGAGAAAAGCCTCATTTCACCAGAAGATTCCATTTAAGTTTGTTCCTCATATAATAACTTTGTAAATTGGATGAACTTTCGTTTCAACTTTAAGATGAGTTTAATTTTAAGAGGAAAAACTAAGAAGAAAAACCAGGTGGACCAATCAGGTGAAACATCAAGCCTAAATGAACCAATGTGTTCTTGTAGGGTTGGGCAATATTTTTTTAACCCTGCTCCGGGGCAGGGTTTCATAACCCCGGGTAAAATGCGGTGCTAACACCGCTTTCAAATTACAGGTGTGAAACGTGTCTTTACCCGGGGTTAAAAGCGTTTTTTAGAACGCAGATAACCCGGGGTTAAGCACAGTATGAAAAGCCCTATGGTGTGATATACTTACCAGCACTAGAAATGCTCATATTGCATAATTTGTCTTCTTACCCACCCCTACGAATCTAAGGGTTAACTGACCTCTTTGATGACACTCAGAACCCCAAACTTTGTTTGCTTTCAGTCTGAAAAGGACAAAAGATGGTCTCAACCTGAGCTCTTTCCAGACTGTGCATTGACCTCGCACCTCCATCAATCAGCAAACCTGTGGCCCAAAAATCCTGCTGCAAAAACCCTTCAGTTCTAAAGAGAACCAACCTTAACATCTCACAACGCCCTCAGGGTTAGATTAGCAGTGTCTTTTAAAGTAATTTACTCACAGGTTCAGACATTCACCTCACGTGCATTCAGATGGACATCCTCATTCTGCCAGAGAAGTCTCACATCTCTTATTTGGGGAAAATTGTGTCTCGTCAATCTGGAGAGAAGTGACACCGAGCATGTGTGGTAGCAGTTCTGTGCGTCACTGACGCTGCAGAATCACACTCGTTCCCTACACTTCTTCTTCTGGCCTGCAAAGGCGCCAGTCTTTGTCTCGCACTCTCACAGGGTTTGGGGAATCTGGCAGCTCCACAAAGTTACGCAAGACTTAGTTCTCAACACCCTCACTGTGTACTGGCGGTTACATCGCAAGACCAAAAGGGACGCTCGGTCCTGGCTCATTTACAGCGCAGATCCTGTCCTGAAGCTTAAAAGGCAGCTACTTTTCACAATATGCCAAAAAATGTTGCGTGCCAAGATGGAGATGGTTTTGTTTGTGTTACTGCTCATCAGAAAAATACCTGTTCTGCCAAGCACTAGAAATGCTCATATTGCATAACTTGACATAAAACAATGTGACACAAGGGAACAGTATGACATGATAAGACACGATTTTCATAGGACACACATAGCATACCATACCTGTCAAAACACAATTCTGTTTATTACACAGTAACTAATAATACACACACGTATTTGTGTGTGTATTATTAGTTAATGTTTAATAAACAGAATATATATATATATATATATATATATATATATATATATATATACCATGCACACACATATTATATACAATATACAAAGTTCACTAAAATCTATACTACTTCGGCCTATATTTGTAAAGAAACTCGATAAACTGAGTCTCAACGCAAAGATTAAAACTTTGGACTAATGACCATATAAATCATAAAATGCAAAAAATGTTGCGTTTAATACGAGTAACATGAAGCGAGAAACGTCCTTTTCGGCGAAGTCCACGGCCAGCTCAAGCAGCCAGACGATTTAAATGTCTCGTTTCATAACACACATACAGATGAGCCATGTGGCTTTTGGCAGCTCACTTCTAAAGGAAAGCCGAAAAATAAATCCTGAGGGAAATACTGCGGGAGACAGGTTGTCTTAAAAGTTCACATTTATCACAAAAACATTTGACAGAAATCGATCAATAACGCTCAAATCACATTGAGGTCGAGCTTGATCTCCCACCGTCATATTTAAATACCCCCATCGCGCGTCACCAGCACTTTCACATGACACCCCTGATTTACAGCCGAAATACCCCCGTGGCAAGGCGGCCTGTACATACCAACCGATCCCCATTTGTTAAGGAAGCCAAAATGTCCATACCTGCCGTGAAACCAGTCTTTACAAATGTCGCATTCGATCATAAACCGGTTAACATCATAGGGCTGCCGGCAGACACAGTAGAGCGGGGCAGCCGCCATCTTCCTAATGTCCCTAAACAACGCTGAGCACTGTAGGGGCGGGGTTAACGTCAGCGGAAACTCACGAAGGGAAATAGGGGCGGGGTTAACATCAACGGAAATTGCCGAAGGAAAATCCGACCAGCGCCTGCCACTGCAGACATGGGCTCAATCACGAACGCTAAGAGGTGGCGATGAATGAAGATTGTAGGCGTACTAGTTTTCACAATGCAGTTCAATTCATACACTGAAGTGCTGTTAAACACGTTATTAGGTTTTTGAGGTTTTATTCTTCTGTTCCGAAAGCACCAGGTCACTGACCTACTAACACTGATGATCATGTCAAATGACACACAGCCAGGGCAGAGTCTAAAGCGAGACAATAAATGTCAAGCAGGTGTGTATTACACACTGTAATAAAAAAGATTTTATTACTACTATGGAGTCACAAACTTTGTCAGTTCACTCTTTGTACTCCATATATTACTATTTAAATATAAAACCCCAAACAACACGCTTTATTCATAAAAAAATAGACATAAAACAGAACAGAAGCGGTTTATAACAATCCTTTGTACGTTAAATCAGAATCAGCGTGCGGCACGTGCAATACGTGATCAGCGGCGCTACGTGACATGCGCAGATTGTACCCTGGGGGAGGGGCTACGTAAAATCACACTGACTGATATCACTGGACAAATAATATTTCTATATTTACCCCAAAAGTGTTTTATTGTCATGGCTGTACAAACAAAACAAGGAAAGGTCTACACATGAATATTATTAACACATACACATAGTGTTTTATTGTCATGGCTGTCCAAAAGGTAAACATTAAACATATATATTAACACTTACATATTATTAGGCACATTTCATTTAATATAATTTGAAAAAATACAAAATACAACATTATTATATAATAAAATACATATTAAACATTAATAATTACACATATATTATGAATACATACATATACGTTTTTTTTAGAATGCAGTACAATGCTTCTATAACACTGGTAAAATACTAATAAACAACATAAAATGCAATACTTTATGTAAAATAAAATATCACATGACAAAAGTAACACAAATAGCCTCTAATATTGGAAAGAAACTGGTGAAATAATATGTAATGATGCTTCCCAAGTCTTCATGAAGTAGCTGAGCCATTTAAATGGTTTCAAGAATATATGATAATAATAATTATTATGAATAACCCACATTAACTTCCCAACTGATTTTAATTAATGTGATATTTACAGGACATGTTGATACGGAATGACTCGCACAAAATTTGGTAGACGTGTGCGCCATCTAGCGTTGGGTGGATGGACGTGACGATGTTATTTACTTACATTGACTATAAAAGCAGGGTTTCTCAAATCTTACCCTGGAGGTCCAGTGCACTGCAGAGTTTAGCTCTAACCCTAAACACGCCTGAGCATGTTAATCAGTGTCTTAAGGTTCATTAGAAAACCACAGCTAGGTGAGTTTTTTCAGGGTTGGAGCTAAACTCTGCAGTGCATCAGACCTGGTCAAGAGCATTAAAAATTGAATGAATTATGGTTAAATGGTTATTCTGGTATTGGCTTACTGTGGTAATATTGTTAATAAATATTATTATTATTTATATCCTAACTGTAGTAGCTGTAGTAATAGTAATAATGTAGAACTCTTTTTCCTAACAGTTTGTTGATATTTAAAAATGTTTTTTTATGAATAAAAGTTGTTGAAATATTAGCCGCAGGATCAGCTCCAATTTCCACAAGCAATCATTTTCCCAATTACTTCTTATTTGAAATGAGTGATTACAGGACTTTCGCTGAAGAGCCCTTGATGGAGCTGGGGCTTTTGTTCATCCAAGAAATGCTTGATATGCTTCTACACCGTAAGCAAAATAACATGCACCTCCATCAAACACCAGATTTGAGAGACGCTTAGAGTGATGCTTGTTGGTCAGGAAAAACAAATAATATATATCATTTTAATATACAGCAGATTCAGATGATGAGGAGGGCCGAGATGACACAGACCCTCCAAGCAGAAGATCGGATCTGGACTCCACGGAGCCCCAGAGTGATACGGAGTATAACATCACAATCACCATTCAGTACAGAGACACTGAGGAATACCTGCATGCAGTCTGTACTACAGTAGCTATAATCATAGCACTGTGGATGTGCACAGTTAGGCCTTTGTGATATCTGCATTTAGCAGCATTGAAATTAAATGCCGAAGAACATGCTAAATGCATGCCGTTCTCCCAATGACCACTATATGTCGCTAGTACTGTGTTCTGATTTTGTTTCACATTCTTGATCGTCCTTCTTTTTCCCGTTGACCAATTTAATTTGTGAATGTGCTATTTATTAACTCATCAGGTTTTAAAGCAAACTGGTGGATGTCTTTTGAAAGCTAGCTTGTTTTACCGACGACAGTGTCTGCATAAACTTACCCTTCCGTTTTAGTTTATGCATCTGCAATCAAAATAGATCATACATTCGCCGTGTCGTTTTAAAAAATTCATTATATTCTTTCTATAGAGTCCGTTTCTATTCAAGTTACAGACCAGAAGGTCAAACAAAATATCTTCTAAACAACTTGATATTCTAATGTGTGCGTGTAGGCTAGTAGAAAAACACGGCGCGAATAATTTAGAGTGCTGCGATGATAAATGCTCTTGCCTGTGTTGCTTTGTGGTCGCTAGGTGGCCTAAGAGCAAATATCCCACCGCCACCAAGATAAATGGCTCAGGTTTCTCACTCAAATGTAAATCCATGATTTGTTTCACCACTGCACACAGTAAATCATTTTACACAGATATAGAACCTACTATAATTTCCCAATAATGTTAAACAGGCTACACCTTTAACACGGCACTCTTCCATTACATCACAGATGGGTCTATCTATAGATGTGCTGACAGGCCGTCTCCCATGACTCCACCTTGAAGTGTTTCTGTTGACTGGATACTGTCCTTTAACACTCATTAAAGACTCACATATCCATAATTAGTAAATATGTGTAGTAAATATTCTCATGAATCTTGTATCTTCTTATATACAAGATACGATTATGATCATTTTAATATCATTTCCTCTTCTGATGTATATAAACCACTGGAAAACCTAATCTGAGCCCTGCAGGTAAGTGCTGTGTATCAACACATTACTTGTAGATAAGTGGTGTATTTCTCCTCTCTAATGGCTCTCTATGGACAAGTGCAGATATTTATCTCACCAGAAGTGTCTGGCGTCTTCCTGTGAGAGTTTCCCTGAACCTCGATATTACTGTCTTATACATTTATACGCATATGATTACACCAATATAAATCTACTGCATGCGTATTATAAGAGTAGAGCTTTTGCTTTAAAAGCAGCATAACTGTCAATATCATTCGTAAAAATATTAAATATAACATATATGGTCGTAGCATATATTTAGCTCACATTAGCCAGTTTCAATAGCTTTTATTCTTCTTATTATTATTAGCTAATAAACTAAAATACACCACATGAAATCTTTCTGGGGGCATAAAATCAATAGTTGCTATTATCAACGGTTGCTACCACCCTCGTGGCATCTTAATGAACAAACAAACTAATCAATACCAAAATATGAACCTTTCAATACTCATAATAGGAGCACTTTAATATAGCTTTCCCTCATCTTCATGTGGACGCTTATATTTGCCATTGACTATCTAAAAAGGCAGTTGAAGCTGTGAAGTAAAACAGACTTCACCGTCTGGCTCTGAAATACTTGCGTTCATCTGGGTAATAGTTTACAGACCGGAGCGTTAACTTCTCTGACAGACAGGGGGAGATGTGTGGCTATGGCAGAGGTCCAGGCGTGCAGCGATGCAGCATGCTGCTCTCTCAGTAATAACTCTTCTGCTGACACTACTGTTATCAGAGCTAATGTTGCGGTGCGATTGTTTTCTCCATCTTGAGCTCAGTGAGCGGTGTATCACTTATACAATGACAACAGGAGCATGGGGCCGGGAAGCACAAGAAAAAATATGTTAAGAATGAAGTAACTGCAATGCGTTCCAGATGACTACGAAGTACCACGTGTGTGTGTGCCTGAGGCCTGTAAAGTGAGGTCTTGGGTGAGCCTTGGTTGACTCAGTGAAATAGCTGTTGTTGTAAACCCTTGGCCTGTTGATTAAATAAGTTACGCAGCAGACAAAAAGGTCCTCCGGCCCACAGTCACTAGGGTTGAACGGATGTCACCAACAATCAACAGAGTGGGAAAGATTACCACTGCGCCACATCCTTGCCTGCAACACATATTCAGAATATAGTATGTGTTGAATTATTGAAAATGTTAAATCACAACAAACAGGAATCTGCAGATCTTTAAAAGACTGAATCGGAGAGTGAAAAAGCTTCTGTATTGACTATATCTGTGCTATTTGCTCAAAAATCTGGGTAGGATTGTTAACGATTCAATACAACTCACCAAAACTCACGCGACATCTTCACTACAGAAATACTAATATAGAAATGATATAATAGCACATACATGACTACTCACAGAGTACACAGACAAACTGGTCTGCAACCTCATATAAGGGCTGAATAATGACTAGAGCAGATTTTTGTGGAAAATCGAAGGAGATATTTAGCAGAATGCTCACATCGCTTCTATACAATGAGAGTGGATTGTGAGCACCGTGAAAGCAGTATATGACATTTGAACTGTAAATAATTAATTAACTAAAATCATACAATATTTTTGGAAATATTGACTGTAAACTTTCCACTAAAATTCAATTTGTACTGACGCCAAATCCGCCATTGTTCAACAAACAAACCAGACAGGAGAATAGATCAGCTTTGGTCTTGAACTTGACAAACGGTGCGTATTGACGTCTTTCTACAGTTGAAACAAGACACTATGTGATGTTCATTCATGTTTATTTTGTGATATAACTGTTGGACACAGCAAAGGACATTCTTGAGAGTGAAGCCACAACTGTAAGTTTGACTTTGTGAGTAATAAAGTCTCAAATTAAGTCAAAAGTAAAAAGTTGGAACTGGAAGGCATCAAATTGCAATATAAAAAAAATCGCAACTGCAAGATATAGTCACAATGTGAGTTATAAAAATAAAATCAAGAAAAGCAAAGTACAGACATACTGCAATATTAAAATTGCTCTCTGATCATGAGCTGAAGGAATGAACACTTATTTCCTCATTTTGGTCTCTATGTTACACCAATTTAGTTAATTTTGTGTATTCATTCCCTCGTTTTTTTTGAATGGTGGCCATGATTGAAGTAAAGTGCTTTGATTGAATTTTATCATTTATTTTTTTCACCACATTGGGTCTCTGTAAAAATTAATGAAATACACACTCTTGAAAATAAAGGTGTTTCATAGCGATGCCACACAAGAACCATTTTTGTTTCCGCAAAGAACCATTCAGTCAAAGGATCTTAATAGAACCACCTCTTTCTTAACTTTTTATAAAACAAAGAAGCCTTTGTGAAACAGAAAGGTTCTTTATGCAACCATTCTTGGTTCTTGTAGCATCTTGAAGAACCTTTGTTTTTAAAAGTGTACATTTTTATTTAACACTTATTGTATCTCCTTCCTGATCATTGCGATGCATTCCAGATTTTACACAACATATATACACATGTTGTTATTTGGGCCAAAAGAGGTATTTTAGCATAACGACAGTGTATACAATATTATTTTTGGAATATTGTCTATAATTTATATTGACTTCAAGGATAGGCAAAACTCAAAGCTGCCATACCAACAGTCTCAGAGTGGCAGGTCACCACAGGCTGTGCCATTATGTATTTAGCGCTAAACTGGCTGTGAAAGGTTGGATTGGGCCCCAGGGAGCCCTGCCGGCTCCATAGGCTGCAGAGCACAACAGTGCTTACCCAGCATGCCACTGAACACCCACGTCAAGTGCTTTCAACGATTTAAGATATGATCAATGGATACGCATGCAATGATCTCATCTGTAACTGACATTCCATCGTGCATTATAACCAGCCAGAAGTACATACTAACAAGTATTTTTTTTTAATAAATCATAAGGAAGTGCATCTGTATAGTCAATATTCATAAACATGTTGCAATGTACATTAAGGGTCGTAAGTCAGCAAGATGCTGAGGCTGTAAAAGACTAATTTTATGACCTGCTGCGCATGTGTTGATGGGTCAATCTGCATATGGAGAACACAAGCTGATGCATTTTTCTATGATATATGCTGGTAGCCCAAGTGTGTGTGTGTGTGTGTGTGTGTGTGGTTTAGTCAAGCAGAGCAGCAAATCACAGTCTTAATGAATTCAGTTATGGTTAGATGAGAGAGATCATACTGTAGACAACAGCTGACAAATGCACCAGATGCTAAAACAGCATTATGTTAACATGGTCTGTTGGTTAATGAGCCATTCAGTGGTAATCCTGTCAAGAAAATTATTGACGAAAATCTTTGCTGATGAGGGATTTTGTGATTTCATCGATGATTACGAAGACAAAATATATGCATTATGATGATAATTAAATTATTTTAATTAAATGCATACTGCAGGATAAATAATGCATTACCAATGTTTTTAGAAGAAAACTGTAGGGGGAAAACTGAACCATATTATAGTTCATTTGAACACTAAAAGGTTTCCTAGCAGACATTGATCAGCTATATTCATAAAATAAACAATGTTACAATCTACATTTGCACAGACAGTACGGTGAATGCACAGGTGAACTTAAAGTTAGATCGTAATGAGAATATTACTGATATTACTAGTTTTAGAATATTAATAAATTATGTTCCCATAAGAAAAACTTTCATGTAAGTTTCATGTAATGCTGTATCGAAAATATTATAAATCCAGTTTGAATCCTGTGTAACCACGGTTCAAAAAAACAGATCAAATCGGCAGAGTTGGATTTGGTATAGGACATGTTTACAACATGATATAGCATTAACTTTTAACAACAATCCACGGATTTTTCAGTTCAAAATTTCTTCAATTTGAATTAGATCAAAGTAATAAAAATGTGCCAGGGTTTATGTATTGAACCTGTATTTAAGCATCACTCAGCGGACATTTCTCTTCGAAACTGCTGCAAATCGTGCAGTAAAGCATGAAAAAATGGTGTTGCACAAAAAGTCCCCAGTGGTACATATTTTTATGAGACCAGGTTGAATAAATCAGGGTCTGTTGCTGTCATCAATGTTTTAGTGTAATCTAATTTGATTTGCTTGAATGCAAAGTAATGACTTTCAATTCATCATTTGATTTTTAAAACATGTAAAAAAAAAAAAAAAATAATGTGGTAAAAATTATGAGTTAACAAACCAAAGCTAAAGCTAATAAGCTAAATAAATATTCCATTGCCCTTCTCACATTAGGGTATTAAATATAATGCACAAGTATGTACAAGTTGGTCGACTCTGTACATTAAAGTATGTAAACAAATAAATATCAGTTTTATGAACAACACGATTAAGAGAAAGATTTTC
>JAUCMT010000088.1:9331127-9352786 GCA_032357475.1 Enteromius thamalakanensis
ATCAAATGCAGAGACGGTCTCTGTAGTCAAGATGACGGAAATCACTGGAAATCAGGTGTCCCCAACTAAGCAAGCCAAAAGCCAAAAAATTTTCTTTTATTTCCTATAGCAAATTAAAAATAACAAAACAGATGGCAAAAGACGTAAGATGCCACAAGCTGTTGGTAAATCTGGCCCTATGTTTAGCATACTAAAAGTACAATTGCAGAGTATTTTTTATTACGTACATAAATATTATGTAAATGTATTTGTAGTATACCTAGCATGAAATAATTGGATTTCAACTTACTATACGCATTTAGAAATCAACACATTTTTAATTGGCTTAAATACATTTGCAAACTTGTCAGAGCTGTGTCAGCCACGTCAAGTTTAATCTTTAATATTCTGATTTAATATACTTTTAGTAAATGGAGCGGTGTGTGTCTTTACATTAGCATGTGTGTCTGTTTGTGATGACCATTACTAATGAAGAGTTTAAGCCACCTCTGACCCCAGATTACGTATGAGCCACTTAACATCAGTGTGACAAATGCTAAACATCTGTAAAGACCTAAAGAAGTTAACAAAAGCTTCTCTGCTTGTGTGACTCAGATTTGATCTCCATTTACTCTGTATTCTTTTCGTTTCATTAAAATAATCGCCTTAATATTCCAGAAACATTTCCTTCAGGCAAAGTAGAGTTTTGGCAGCCAACCCAACCATTTTCAGCAAACGTTTCTAACATCACAGATATGTGTGAGTAACGCTTCCCAAACGCAGATTGAGTTATCATATCAAAGTCTTTATAATTAAAAGCCAAGCATTTAATATTAAACATTTCAGCAAGTCACATTTGTGTGTTTTTGTTGATTTAGGCCTGAAGACACGTTGTAATTTACTGTTTCTGATTTGTGCTGTTTGTTTCTTTACCCAAGGAGGTAGTGCACGGTGTGTGTGTGTGTGTGTGTGTGTGGTTTTACAGGCCGACGAACAACCCTTCAGTCTGACCATTTCACTGAAAGCTGTAAATCACTTCAAGAGTCAAAGAAGAACTAATTATTTCCCGCTGTCTCAACACACACACTAATACACACCCACACACTTACACACAAACGGTTTCGGCTAGTCTTATTGCCGGGGCATTGCAAGCCAGGCAGACTGCTTACGCATTAAAACTGAAGCTATAAAGTGGCAGCAAGACCTGTTGAGAGTATTTAACTTGAGACTGTAATTACAACACAGGAATATAGTAACCTGTAATTACAACTCACAACCACAGGAAACCCTTTCACACATCAGTGACCTCACAACAGCTCAACAATGCAGATATTTTACAATAGCGGTTTACTTTCTGCAATTTAACCTATGAAATAAAATTAATAAATTAGGCTATACTGTAAATAATTACTGTGATTTTAACGGTAAAATACTGTAAAATTGGCACAGTAAAACCTATTAATCAGTTAATGTCAAGTTCCCCTATATGGTAAAAAATCTAAAAGAATGTATTATTTACAATAAAAAAATTACGTATAAAGTAATTTTGTACATTTTACCTGTTAAAGAAATACGTATTTTAAAAAATGTAAATATAAAGTTAAATAAGTAAAATCAATGGAGGCTAATTTATTTTTTACAGTAAAATTTTGGCAACCAACGCTGGCAGTTTGTTACCATGAATGAAATATAAAACTTAAAAAATTTTTGACAGTAGTAAAATATTTTTTAAACATTACTATAAAAACAGAAGAATAATTGCTATGAATGTTTAATATATTTACTTTTATTGTTTATTTTTTCTCTGTCTCATTTGCATATTATAAATAGCCTTATTTATTTAAGCATATATATATATTGTTTTTATTATTCATTTATTTTTTAAAGAAAAAAAAAAATTCTACCAATTTTTGATATGACCTAAAGATGTTTTTTATGAGTCCCCAAGGGAGTATTGAGGACATTTATGGTCAAAGCAATACAAGATATCTTTATAGGTCATGTCACAACATTGGTGAGCAAAAAAAACAAAAACATTCACAATATTTGCTATTATATCTACTAAAGTTTGATTGTACAAGTACTTGAAACATAAGTCATCCAAAAATGCATGAAAGTCACTGCATTCGACACACAATTGTGGCATTTGGAAGCAAAACAAGGCACAATTTCAAGAGACATAAGTGTCCAAATTCTTTTTGGGGCCACTGTAGATGTCATGCATTTAATTTAGAGTACTGTATATGTAATTCCATTGAACATTTGGCTATCATTCACATGATACAGATCCAGCTTTCACCATCTGTAATTAATAACTTGGCAGTGGGATTGCGGTAGAGGGCAATTCTGACTTTCCTTGCTGAAGTCTGCACAATG
Organism: Enteromius thamalakanensis; assembly: GCA_032357475.1. Lineage (NCBI taxonomy): Eukaryota > Metazoa > Chordata > Actinopteri > Cypriniformes > Cyprinidae > Enteromius > Enteromius thamalakanensis. The sequence continues at coordinate 9,333,483 of JAUCMT010000088.1, forward strand.
TGGTTTGCAAAATTGGCTCCAGCGTGTCCTGTACTCCCTTTGCAACTGGAATCTTGGACAGTTAATCTGGGACGTGGATGTGTGTATGGAGACATTTTACCGTTGATTAATGGTGGTTTATATTAACGGCAGGATTATAGTTTAATCCGGTGGTTCTGAACAAGAGAGGCTGTGCCTCAAATTGTCCGCAGGGTTATTTGCACATAGCAGGGATGTTAAATGCAAATAATAAAAAGCTACTAACCATATAATTGTTTATCCAGAAATGATTGCAAAATAATTGGGTTCCTGATCCTGATCACCCAGTTGGGGTTAATTTTATGATTGCTTGTAAATTATTTTGAATTTATACATTTTAAACAGGAGAAGAAAAAAAAACCTTTCCCACACAACTCTATTTTGATGCCATTGGGAATTAAATTAATCTATTTTATATTGTCAGATAACAGAAATGAATTGGTACTTTTAGCTGAATGGTCTCAATTATTAAATACTTTATATATATTTTTTTTAATTAATGTAAGATATTATAAGAATTATTTTTATTACCTAATAACATGACAAAAATGCTTCTCAAGTTAAAATGGCTTAAATGTACTTAATACTTAATTTCTTATACTTTATAGATAGCAAATCTGTTTTTAGCTCATGGGCAGTTTATGTATATATATATATATATATATATATATATTTATTAAATACTATTTTATTTTATATGACATTTTAGTTATATTAACTAATTAGTTTATTCATTTATTAAGAGTGTGCTTAGATTCAAAAAAGACTTTATTTTTGTGGTTGGTGCCAATATATAGGAAATAATGTTGTTGGTTTTTTTTCTCAGAATATACAAATTGTTTTCAACTTTGAAAATAATAAAGAAATATCTTTTTTAGTCTCACTTGCTGAAATGTCTTGTCCTTTGAGGTAAATGAAGAAAATTGACTGATAGATTTAAAGGGCCTTGTTAAGCTGAATGTGACTCTGTCTCTCTGGATTGCTGCTGCTCACTGAGCAGACAGAGTCAGACTCAGAGGTCTGGAATATCTGTTCACTGACTTGTAGAGAGAGAGACAGAAAGAAAGAGAGTCAGAAAGAAACCGAGAGAGAGAGAGAGAGAGAGAGAGAGAGAGGAGGGGGAAAGAAAAGAGGAGGGGGACTCAAGAGGAGAAGAATGTAATAGGAAACTAGTCCACCCTTCTCTCTCTCTGTCTCTCTCTCTCAATCTTCTCAAGCTCTCTCTTCCCTGTCCCGCAGTCAGCCGGTTGGAATAACACCTCTCTTCACTCTCACTCGGGAAGTCCACGCAATCCTGTATTTCTACAGCACTCACCCACTCTCTGCTCAGCGAGGACAGCACGGCTGGGAAGCCTCAGAAGGTGAGTCCCGTTAGGGGCAGATGGGCTCCTGTGTGGACCGAACGGGACAGATTTAGGGGAGGAGGGGGGGGGGCTCCAGGCTCAGGCTAACAGGTGCAGACACCCACTAGAGCCGAGAAATCTTAAGACCTCATGCTTCAGCCACTGAGAGAACAGTCTTTTTAAAATAAATAAATACATAAAATGTTTGCTGTAGAAATAGACACATATATTGCTATTTCTGAAAGGAGCTCTCAAAAATATTTATTGAAAGTTAATTTCACCTGTTAAATTTATTTGTTAGTATTTTTAGTATTTTTTTTTAGTATGCTATATTTAAATGTGCATTGCTTGTTTACAAAAGTGTTTTTTTTTATTAGTTTTTTTTCAACCAAATCCCATAGATTGTTTTTGAACTAAATCCGATTTCTTACCTATATTTTCTATGTATTAGTACAATTCTTTATTATTAGATACTGTGAAAAAGAGCTATTGTCTAGTCGTCTCAATTCAATCCCTGGTAAGAGTTTTTTGTATAGGTAGAGACATTGGGGAATGTGTGCTGTGCGTCTCACAGACAGGACAGGACTGAGTGTGAATGAGTCTAGGGAGTTTGAGACTTAAGACAGTGATGTTATTATTTTATAAGCATGCCCTAAAGATAGTCTCTGGGATTTGGTCCAATACAAAATGCAGTACTGAATGGGGACTTTTACTGCTGTCACATTGTGGTAGTGAGTGCATGCCCGGCATTGTGCGTGTGTGAGTTGGTGAATGACAGGGTGTGGTATAGTCATGGGCATCTCTCTTACAAAAAAGAGCAGCACTTATAAAATGTACTAAAATACCACATTACAACTAAAATATGATGCTGTCTATTTTGGTTTAAAGACTTGAAACTCTAACTTCTAACTTTGGCACATTACTTCTCCAGTACGTCTCGGTTTGTGATACAGACATGATTTGGCAATCTGTAGTAAAGGTTTGCTTTTATAGCAAAAGGTGTGATCACATTCATATTCGCAAGCAAGAAAGGTCCATTGTCTACTGTCGATAGCATAGCAATGTAAGAAGCACAGCTCACACAGAAGTCACTTTCAAACCAAATAGCTTTCTGTTGGTCAACGCAGTAAAATTGTTTAACATACTTAAACAAGTTGCAAAATCGGCTTCATTCAGAACTCATGGATTCCTATTGAAACGACTAGATTTTGCTAGAAAAATAAATAAATAAATAAATAAATAATATTGATAAATAATTGAATAAAGGTCAATGCGAGTCGCATTAATAAAATTTAGGGCTGCAAAATGTTTAATTGTCATTTATCAATTCAAAATAAAAGTAAATTTTTACATACACTGTGTTTACGGTGTATATTTATTATATGAATACACAGACATGTATATATTAAGGAAAAATACTCTACTGATATATTGATTACCGTAAACCAGCTGTTAATGCGATTTTTACATTTATGTGTGTACAGTATTTTAGTGCTATTAAGTCATTAATCGAGAGCTTGTATATTCAAGAAAAAATATGTTGTTTAAAATATATTTAGATCTAAATTATATGAATATACATAATACATGCAAATATTGTTTTAAATATACATACTGTAAGTGTATATACATAAACAATAAAAATACATAGTACTCATACATATTTTGTATGCGATTGTTTTACATCACTAGTGTATTTACAGTATATACACATAATATATATACAGAAAGTGCACAGATATATAAGTAAACAAACTTTTTTTTAAACTAACAAACAAAATCTCTTATTTTAAAGGAGAAACCGGACACATTTACAATGACTTGACAATCACAGAGACTAGCAATAGCAGTGCTCTGGCAACCAACAAGAACACCTTCATGGCAAAAATCAACATACTGTATACTTGCATTTCCATAGCATTGTTTTAGAACATCACAAAAGACACTTCATTTCCTTCCATCTGTTTAACCTGTTTAAGATGAGCCAGTCCTTAGTTGAAGGTGGCTGTTATATTCCTTGTGAGCAATAATCGGTTTTGACTGACACTTTCATAAGAAAAAAGATGGAAAACTCATTACACAGATAGCCATGACAAACACAAGACGATAAGCTTGAAGATAAACCGCTCATAATACGTTTCCAGGCTGCTGTGCTCCGAGCTCAAGCGCATTATGACAGCTTTGATAGACGTTTGAGTTTCTCAGATGACACTGTGATCCAGCTTGGATCGTGTTGTGGTTTAAAGCCAGTCAGAAATCACCTCATGACAGAATTCATTTGGAATCAGGAAATGTCAGTGAAAAAGTTTTAAACAATTCAGCCAGATGACTTTACATTTCCTCTAGAAATGTGAGAGGTGCTAACATAAGGTTTAATAGGACTTCTTGTCCTTTAACCAGCCAAGATGCAAAAAAATAAAAAATAATAAAAAATAAAATATTTATTTAAAGATAATTTTAATATAATTGTATTCAATTACGACCAGTCTAAAATCTTACCTATAAGTGAAATTATTAACAATAAATAATACTTTATTACAAAATATTAGTTATCTTCTATTTGAATATTATGTTGTATTATTAATAATAATTATTATTTTTATTAGTGGTAATAATAATAGTAATGTTTAATATTATATTTAATTTAATAATAGTATTATACGCAATAAAGGTAATTTCTCAGTAAAGTAATTCTCAACTAAGTGTGTGATTTTCTATTTTATTTAGTTTTTCATTTTCTTGCTTTAACTGGAGACTAGATTCTAAAAAAGATGAACTCTACATCTATCAAATGTTTTATGCTAACCATAAACATAAGAATAAAGTGTTCCAAGGCCAATTGGTAGTTAATCGTTTCAAGTTGTTTCAGCTATTCTAATTTGTATTGGTAAGGAAAAATAATAAAGAGACCCCGGACTGATGCAAGACACATAAAAGTAGCACTTACTGTTTAGCTGTCATTAAAAAAACAACAACAATTTGATTACTGAATGCTGCGACTGACCAGGGTCATTAGACACATAATAAAAGAGGGATTATGTCTCATTTAAGATGAGATCACAGAAGCTACGTTTTGGCTCAGTGATGGATCTACGATGGCCCATGATGACTTTCACAGCTGTATACATGTCTGGCAGGCCCTGACCAGCACTAGAAAGCCATAACTGTCCAGAGAGCAGTAGCCTCCACCCTGTTCAAGAGCTTCTCTCCAATACATTCTGCCAAAGACATTTGCACTGCTGTTTATCATACGCTCAAACAAACACACAAACACATACACACCCTTGTAACCTTATACAAAACAACACTCTTATTTAATCTCCTTATCACAAACACTCAGGCAAACACACTCTCACTTATAAACATGTTCTACACAAGCATACAAACTCATGTGGTCCTCTTGTAAATATGTTCTTGTATTTGTGTGGCGGTACTAATTAGGGACGATAAAGTTACCATCAAATAACTAAAATCACACAAATTACGACATGAGTAAATGACTTACATTTTTTTTGATGAACTTTCCCTTTAAATTGGTCATATGACGCCATTTTAAAGATCATCATTTGGTGTAACAGAATATGCTGACATGCTTTAATGTTCATAAAACACATTATTTTTCGAACACCGATGCTCCTCTATGCCCCGCCTCTCTCAAACACGTCATGTTCTGCATAGCCTTCGACAAGTACAGTCTGCTCTGATTGGCCAGCTGACACAGTGCATTGTGATTGAACTTAATCCCCTATTAAATACTATAATCGCAAGCTTCAGTTTTCAAAAAAGTAAATATAAAGTTGATAATGTAGTTTGTTTAACCATCACTTCAACGTCGAAAAGGGAACAGAGTCGTGTGACAGACACAGTGATTATGCTCGTACGTATTTGCAGTACAGACGACCCGGTTAAGAAAGCTAACTCCGCTGGGATGTCTCTCTCTCTCTGACACACACACGACGCATTACTCTACACTACACAAAATGCTGCATTTGAACATTCAATAGGATATACTTAAAATATTATCAAAACACCATTTGGGCGGCATTACGCAAATATTTTCACAACTTGACGTAGAGATGTGGGGGTGTGTCTGAATGAGGCTTTTTTAACCCAGTCTGGATCAGCCTTCTCCTTTAGATAGAATAAATCATTTTGTACATGAACAAACATGTAGCATCACATAAAAAAAAAGACTTTTGATATAACAAAGGCACTCATAGCGTAAGCTGCTGAAAAACAACGAAGCACATCAAAGATCTTCTATACGGCCCGCCCGATATCACTCCAATTCATACATATTTTACAAGGTGGCTAATTCGTACGATTTTTGCGAAATCGTAAGTATTTTATGAGTTGCACAATTACGAATAGTATGAATCACCTACACCTAACCCCGCCCCTAAACCTACCCGTCAATGGGGTTTAGACAAATCGTGCAGCACTGTACAAGTGAGGTCGTACAAATTGGGCAACTTGTTAAATACATACTGATTGGTCAACAACTTAAAAAGCGCATTTAAACTGTCCAAACAGCACCCTAAGTAGTGTTTTCCTGCATTGCTGTTCACTGTGAACACACCCTATGCAGTATGCACCTACCTCAGTGAGTCAGACATGGGCTGTAGATGTCTTGTACAAGTTCCTATCAATCTTTCACAAGATTCATGTATATGACATGAGCATTGAGACTATTCTTACTCTGTTCTTTGTCCTCCTGCACTCTCTCTGCTACAAAACAAACATATTATTAATATATAATTATGGACAGCATGTATTCTTATTTTGTGTGTCCTGGTCGGAGAAGGCTGTCAGTTCTCCCTGGAGCATGAAGCAAGAGTTCTTCCACAGGAAATCAAACCTCTCCCCATGTATTATTGAACTTTTGTTGTCCCATAATAGAATAGAAAGGAAAGAAAGTTTCCATTCATTTTTTTTTTGTTAGACGTAAAAGCATCCCCTCTACACTGTACAAGTATTCCTTGTGTAAAGGTAAAATATTGACTCTGGCTGGACAGGAGCCATTGTTTATACAGCATTGGCTGATATCAGGAGTAAATGCATCAACTAAATGACACTTTCTCAGCACTAATTCATCATAAGACCCACTGCAGGATTTTAAGGAAAATGCTTTCATGGACAGCAAGGCATAACTGTTATGATATAAGTGCTGAAAAATTTATTTTAACTGGCTGCCTTTGATACACTGTTGATTTAGCACTGTATCAAGTGACTAAGTAAGTCTCAAACACAAAAAATGTTGAACTTTTAAAGGAATGTTGTGGGTTTGATAAAAATCGACCTTTAGCAAAATCTGCAGCATGGTCTCAATTACCACACTGGTTCTTAATCTGTAGAAACGCATGTGCTGTAAGGCATTTATAATGGAAGTCTATGGGGCAAGAAATTAAAGCTAATTAAGCTTTCATTATACATAAGTGATTATGGTAATTCTTTAATACAAAATGTGCATTATTTGAAAAATAATTCAGCAGAGGCAGGGATGCATAAACCATCTCCTCACCCCCTACAAATCACACCCTGTATATACATATATATATATACTCCAAGCAAAAATATTGAATAAGCTCAAAAAATGTACCTTCAAGATATCTAAGGCATCGAACATTAAAATATATATACATTTAAATAACTGAACTGATAATTGAGGCATAAATGCTTGTTATTAATGGGATTTTAAGGGGCTTATTCCTATATGTAATCTACCTCTATCCAGAAAGTGGATCCATTATATGTTCTGCACATACTTTAAAAGTTCTGAAGTCTTTCTCCTCTTGTATCCTTAACAGTTTCTTCACCTTCTGTTTGCAGGTGGGCCGGTCTGAGTGTGTCCTCAGCAGTCATGGGGAGGTCAGGAGCGCTCTGGGTTTGGTCACGTGGGACGAACATGCAGTTATTTATTCCCCTTGTCCTCTGTGTCACCTGCATCCATGGTCTTTTTCCACCACAGCCACGGGTCTTCCTGTCATTTCAAGGTAAGAATGGTTAATGTCAGACTCCAATCAAGGCCCTTCCTTTTAGATGGGGGTTACTTTAATTGTGGGAACCCTTTCTGATGACATCATGTTCTCCTCACGTGAGGTAATCTACGAGGGCTCTAAACCGGCATCTGTTTGTCCTTTATTATGTCCCCGTGCCACAGTCTTTAGCTCTGACAAGGTGTTCAAAACTGCTAAGATATTTAGGATCAGCTGTTGCTGTTGCAGGCAGTTTAATGGTCTGCAGCGACAAACTTGCTTTAATCGGAAGTGCTAAACATCATACTGACATTGAATACATGTTTTGTTGTTGTTAATATATCCACAGTATGACATAAAGCTCATATTATGTGCTTGAAACATTATCTCTGGGTGCTAACTCAAGAATAATGTTTCCATGACTTTGATCATTCTAATGGAAATGGCTGAGCTGGTCTCATATCAGATGTCAGATCTTTCCTCTTATCTGCTGTAGCAAACATTTCATATAGTTGAGTAAGGGAACAGGCGGTGTGTCAGTGCATATGGCATCAAACTGGTCAGGTGTAGGACAACAGTTGCTCTGCTTTCTGGAAAAACGTGTTCACTTTATGATCTTCCTTTTTGTCTTATTTTGATTTTCTAACTACTTGGTCGGTGTAAAAATGTCCATGTAGCAAGTTATCTTTTAAAAATTCCGCTTAAAGGGATAGTTCACCCAAAAATGAAAACTCTGTCATTAACTGCTCAGCGTCATGTCGGTCCAAACCTATAAGACCTTCTTTCATCTTCAGAACACAAATTAAGATCATTTTGATAAAATCTGACAGCTTTTTGACCTTCCATAAACAGCAATTAAACTGGCACGTTCAAGACCAAGAAAACTAGTAAGGACATGATTAATAGTCCATGTGACATCAGTAGTTTAACATTAATTTTAGAAAGCTACAGGAATATTTGTGTGCTCAAAGTAAACAAAAATACCAAATTTAGTCAGTCTTCGACCCATGTTCATGAGTGTTCCACGACGGGTGAATAATTAATGATAAAGAGTTAAAATTTTTGGGTGAACTATTCCTTTAAAACATATACTGTATATAAAGTTCTTACAGTTTTTTAGTTGTTGGTTTCATACATTTAAAAAAAACAAACTTCTACAAAAAAGGTCAAGAATTAAATTTTCTTATTTTTCTCCCTCCTGTTTTTTTTTCTTTTCAAAAGTTAAAAGGTTAAAAACATAAACCATTTGACCTGAATATTTGTAAAATAAAACATATACATACATATTATATATATATATATATATATATATATATATATATATATATATAGTTATATTGTCATTGTTTTATACATAAATATATTTTATTATTAATGAATATACAATAGATGAATAAATATACAACCTGGACATTTTCGACTGAACAAGAGTGTACCAAAGTCACTTTTAATTTACAAAAAATAAAAAATAAAAAAAATTAATAAAAATCAAGTTGTAAGCATAAACAATTTTTTAGGGGTTATTTATTTATTTATTTATTTTAATTAGGTAAATTTGGACAAAATCTTCCCACTCTAATATAGTCCAATTTATGCTAAACTGTATTTGACATGGTCTGTATTTCTCAGTGGTGGACATTTGTTTCTTGTTCTTACAATCATGCACTGATTCTACATTCTTTCCAGCTTTCTTATTCCTTTCAATCTATGTTTTGGGCCTAATTTGTCATTCCATTCTTTCTCCTTGTCTTTCCAGCACATTCCCTAGTGCAGTCATCAGTCTATGTCTTATGTGCTGAAAAGAAGCAGCGGGAAGCTTTAGTAATAGTGTCAGAGCAGATTGTGCCATGGAAAAACTCAACTCAGACTCAAAGCATTCTGGAACGGTTTTGTGTCCTTCTGAAGAACGCCACGTAACACGCTCTGTTTGACATTAACAAGAACATCCCAAACATCTGGCTGTCACTTTTCTGCAAACAAAACTAAACCCAGATTAGTTAGAACTAATCAAGCCAATCAATCAATAACCAATCAATAACTTCATTTTAGACATACCCCCAGTTTCACAGACGAGGCTTAAGCTAGTCCTAAATTGCATGTTTGAGCTGTCTCAGATGAAAATATCTTGCTCTGTCATATCTTAAAACATGTCCGTGTCATTGTTCTGTGTTAAGATACACACCTGTAATATTTTATTATAAGGCATTTTTGTAAAGGTTGCTTAATTTAACTAATGCCTAGTCCTGGCCTAAGCTAAGCCCTGTCTGTGGAACCGGGCCATAGTGTCTTCACAGCAGGTGTAGATTTGAGGGATGTCTCTGTGAGGTTGAGATTGCCTCTGGACAGTCATTCAGACCTGAGATGATTTTAGTTTGAGAAAAGATTACGCTAGGTAAATGTTGAGCATTGAAAAATCAGATGTGTTTGTAATATTGTAGTGTTTCACAGTAAATTAACAGTGTAATGTATAGTCTGGGAATGCATCAACAGAAACGATTTATGAGGTCTTGGTTTGTCATCTACATGATTTAGACATCCCTTTAGTCCTTTAGACCTTCTGGATCATTTTCATCTTTTTGAGAGTTTAAGATGCAGACAGATGTACAGGTTACAAAACGTGAGTATTAAAGCGAGCAGGGTCTGAATATGTCGGACTATAGGAATGCTCCAGATGTTCTGGGGTGTTTGAGGAGCTCAAGTGAAGTCACATCTGAAAGCATCTTTATGGAGAGAGCTGGGAGCTTTGAGTGTCTCTCAGCATCCATGACTAGAGAGGACTAATGGAGCAAATTAAGAAAAGCTAAATATAAAAATGCTTACTGACGTTAATTCATAAGCACTTTCATTTGCACCGATTCATTTGTATGGGACGGGCTATAAAGCTCGTCTTTGCCAACAACAGTAACAGCAGAACATAGCACAGGGTCAGTTACTCTGTGATTTGAATCCAACACCTTGTGAAAAAATAATCCTGGGTGATGAAGTCGGCGTCAGAATGTTTAACTGTTTGCCGTGTGGCGTGAGCTCTTTTGAAACTCAAGTCTGAGGATGTTTTTTTTACTAGGTAAGAGCTTGTGTCTTGAGAGGAGCTGCTGTCTGTGAAATTCTTCCTATTTATGCCTAAGAATCTATTCATCCAATGGCCTGGCAAAAGAAACTCAATAATAAAGCACCATGAAGCTAAAGCATGCTTGATGAATAGAAATAATGTCAAAATTCCGTCCCAAAAATCGCCGACTGCTAATAAAATCTACATAAAAATAATAAAAAAGTTAAGTAAAATGTATTATTTTTTCTTATTTCCCTTTCGTTTTTAAGGTGAAACACGATGAGGACATGTTCTCTGCAAATCTGAAGAGATTTGTCAATTTAGATTATTTTTTTTACTCCTCCCAAACAATGCATAACTTGTTTTGGGAGGTGACAACCAGACATTTGCCAATTTCATGAAGTCAGTCTGATTAACAATGCATTCATTAGGACACAGTCGTAAACAGCTGGGTGTTAACTTGACTCAGCCCCTTTGTAGAGATGTCGTCTGTTTATCAGTTCTGACCAACATCCACCCAATCCAAAACTTGGTTTAAAACCACATGTGAACTTGAGCCAGGTAACACAAGACAACACCCTTTGCAAATAAAGGAGATCATGCATGCTTTAATTAATACCCATGTTGATCTGTCCATGGGTGGGCTGTTGTAGTTTAAGAAAAGCCCAGAATTTCAGGAATCCGTCATAAGGTATTCTTTCCAATCATGAGACGAACCCAAATATTTTCAGCATCAACGTTTTCCCTTTAACACAGCTTTACTCCCAACACAAGTCTAACCTTCAGGTTGTTTTACTAGCTATGTCAAACACTGTTTATATCAGCTGACAGTTCTGTTCTTTGTTATTTATAAACTGATATCAACTGAGGCAAGTAATGCATTTCATAATATAATCCATGCTTTTAAAAAAATAGAAGATGGAAAAAGCAGCTGTTTTGCACGGCACGTCTTGGTTTCCATGTCGGGACGGGAAGTCATCTATGACAAATTTATGCCAGTTTGCGTGCATGGACAAATTTACTCTTTCCAGAATAACAGGCACCACACATTTTTGTCCTTGGATTGTTCTGGTCAAATGCAATTATGCAGTATTAAAACACTTTTATCCTCCACAGCACAGCATTTAAGAGCGCATATGTGCCTTATACTAGCACTGATGCCATAATTTGAGACCGTTAAGCCTTTAAACATTTATGAAAATACACACAAGAACTTTAAAAAAAGAAAGCCTCCTCTATGAAGGTCTGATTTTTATCTTAATTATAGTCTTTACAGCAGAAAATCAAGACTAACATTTGCTCAAAGCCAGTTATGGCTAGGGTAAAACATTCTCAGTATATTCTACCCCGGATATCACTTTAAGGATTAAACAATGTTAACCTCAGCCAACATCACATTCATCGGCTGTAAGGTAACGTCTGAGTAGTGGCTGAAGCCCAGAAGTGTGATGCTGAACAATTCATTAAAAAGATTAAACTCTGGTTTGACCATAATGATGATATTCCTGCCCCGATGCATGTAATATCTCACACTAAGTGTACATTTACAAGACCCAAATGACCCTTGCAAACTCCCACCCCCTTGTTGTTACAGTACATCCGACAAAGCATGGTGCTCTCAAATGAAAAATACATTGTAGAATAAATACAACACACCGACAAAAAAGACAGAGCAGATTACATTTGGTATGAAACAAAGTCTCTGCTTTCGTATTTGGTTATTTTACAAGAAATTTAAACCATATACATCATTTTGTGGATCTTTACTGGGTTGTCATAGATCATGTAGCACCTCATTTCAAGTGGCACGTGAACTGATCATATCTTCCTCTTTACTACTTACTATAGCACAAAACAAACATTTAGTGAACATCAAAAAGTAACTTGTTTCAGTTGTGGGAAAGATGCATACCAAATCGTGCCAGTTTAAGTCTCCTCTCCTGTCTGGTTTGTTTTATACTGTTGGTCAGATCACTTGCCAAACAAACTCATGGTGAATAGTCAATTGTATTAAAACTGGAAAAGTCTTAAAAGTTTTATGCACATTCTCGATTCCCCACAGATCTGCTAAAAACTCTAAAAATCTAAACTAAAATGGTTAAAATTGAACAAGTTATGTAGTCGCATGATGTCCCCACTTCCATAAATTCACATGTTTATAGTCTACATAGAGACAATAACAATATTAATAAAAAAAAAAAACTTCAACGTTTGCATTTTCAGGCCCCCAAAACGCTGTAGCAGTGTCAATGAACCACCAAAACGTTTTTTTTGGTTTATATTTTGGGTTTTTGTTTTACATTTTCTGAAACAGTTGTTAGTTCATTGCTGCTGGGTCTTGCTTTGGTTTACTGGTTGGTTGCTAGGGTGCTTACATCACCATTCAATGCTGTTTTTTGCAGCATTTAGAGTTGTCTAACTAGTCAAGTGTTTCTAATGTGTTTGTTACTTTCGTCAAAAGAAAAGAAAAAAGAAAAAGCTGAAAAAGTAACCATTAGGCAAGTTGTATACAGACTGTACTGATGCTGCGTTCACACCAGATGCGAATGAAGCATTAAGCGTGAGTGATTTACATCTTAAGTCAATGCAAAGACGCAATTAGACATCCTGCGGTGCAATTCGCGTGAATTAAGCAAAGCGAATGGTGCGATTTGCGCGTTTGACGCAAGTCACTCACGCTTAATGTTCAAGTTGAAAAATCTGAACTTTCCCGAAAATTCACTGCGCGTTAACCAATCAGGAGCTTGCTCTAGTAGTGACGTGTTTACTGTCAAGCGGAGGCAGAATTCCGAAACTATGGAGGACAAAATCATCGTCGCTGCATGTGGAGGAGCTGTACGACAGATCTTCGTACTAGAAACAGGAATAATAGGAAATGAATACTATATTCATTAAACCAAAGTCTGCCTAATAGATATACCCAAAATTAATTTTACCTCATGTCTAACCACTATATAGAAACTGGAAGCACCTGGCCGAAGCCCCCCCATGACACGAAATCGCGTTAGCTGTGAAGCGAATTTTACACGCAAATGAAGCTAGTAAACAGAAAATTTTCAAGCTGGTCTGGTGTGTACGTACCATGACAGTCAATGGCAACTTTGGCTATAACTTGCCTATGGGTTAAGGGTTAAGAGGTCATGGTTTGGTCCGGAAAAGGTAACAATGAGGTCAGAAACTATATATGGAGCGCCAGACTGTTTTAAGTTGAAATCTACAAACCACGTTCTTTGAAGTTGTAAAACTGATTATTTTGGCCAAGCATAATAGCTATGAACATTAAACACATGTCAAATATTAAGCAGTGAACACACACAAACAGTACACAGTGGTTGGGGAATTCCCTTCATACAAAACATGGCCTGTGGAAGCCATCAGCAGAGGCATATTAAGGCCAACAAATGTGTTTATCTGCAGGCTATGTCTAGGTCAACTGTACTGAACGAGTTAGAGCTTAGACCGCAGCACTCAAGGCAGACAATATCAGTCCTCTTCCTCGCCCCCATTTCACCTCTGCCTCTGCCTGAAGGTCTTCTGCTCACCTTTTTAACTTGGGTAAATATCACTGTTTATTCTGTGTGCCTGCAGATCCCATGATCAATCCATGTCTGTCGATACTGAGAACGGTGTAGTTAACGTGTTTTCTGCTCTATTGATTCATGCTAATATATTCAAGAACTGCTCCATGTTTTCAGCCTCCTAGACTTTCTAAGCCTTTTATGCTATTTGTGCAAGAATACGGCTTCGGGAAGAATGTTTAAAGGCAAATCTGGTTTAAAGGTTTTCCAGCTGAGTGGCCAAACTCTAAATTGTAAAAGGAAAGAGGTTGGTTAAAAAGGGAAAGAAAGGAAACATTGGCGTCCTTCCTGCGTTCTTTTATATACAAATGTGAATTTCATTTTCCAAATAATACTTACTTTTGTCTACATGATTGTGTTCACTTGGATGACTCCACATTATATTTTGCTTTGTTCTTGCAACATTAAGTCGGAATGGTTACATAAGTAATTACCAAAGTACAAACTACTTAAAGCTATATAGTAGCTGAGTTTGAATCAAAAGAAAGGGTTAGTTCACCCAAACAATTCAAATTCTGTAATTAATTACTCACCCTCATGTCGTTCCAAAAACCACAAATTAAAGTATTCTTGATGAAATTCGAGAGAATTTCCTGACCCTGGATAGATAGCAATGCAACTGAAACATTCAAGGCCCAGAAAGGTAGTAAGGATATCATTAAAATAATCCTTTTTTCAATCTTAATTTTATGAAGTTACGAGAACACTTAAGCACGAGGGTGTCATTAATGACAGAATTTTCATCACAGAATATTTATATATAATTTAAAAAATTTTATGAGATTCAGCCTGGTCTTTCCCTTGTTGCTGTTTTATGTAAACCAGCATGCAACATGCATGCATGTTTATGTAGAAGCGAGCGGTGCCTCGTGTTAAGGTGAAAGGTCACGGGGGGCCCGAGGGGAACGGTGACAGGTGAAGATGTGGCCATGTGCTAATTGGGGCAAAGCAGCCATTAGCGTGATGGGTAGGTTAACGTGTAATATTACAGATCCTGTGGGGAACCCTGTGCGGTGCCAGAGAAATACAGCACTGTAACCGAGCCCGATCTGACGCAGAGAGATACGGAGGATCTAAGACTGCTGATAAACTTCAGTGCTGCCAAGAGAGCTACCCCATCTGAACTCTGTGCTAATATTAAGCTATCTGAAGCAGAAATCTGAAGAAACTGTAAAATGCATTACCAACAAATAAGAAGTAAATCATTACAAATTTACAGGAAGCATTTCTTTTCCTTGCAGACTTTCTGAATGACCTGCCTTGTCATCTGTAGACTTCAACTTCTTCGTTTGTATTACTGAATTATTAATTTTCTTAGCAGTCTGAAATATTATGCTTTTTGTTTTCATAGCAAGCTTTGTGAATGTTTGTAAGGATTCATGTCATATCAAAAGCATTATTATTTGTGACCCTGGATCACAAAACCAGTCATAAGTAGCATGGATATATTTCTAGCAATAGCCAATAATACATTGTATGGGTCAAAATTATAATTTTTCTTCTATGCTAAAATTATTAGGACATTAAGTAAAGATTTTTTTCCATGAAAATATTGACGATATGAAGATACATTTACAACCTAAGTTTGATTACTAACATACATTGCTTTTTTAACATTATTTGGACAACTTTAAAGGCGATTTTCTCACTATTTTGGTTTTTTGCACCCTCACATTACAGATTTTTTAAAATTGTATCTCAGCCAAATATTGTCCCGTCAAACCATACACCAACAGGAAGCTTAATTTAAAAATAATAATAATAATATTATATATATATAATGTATTTATATATAATGTATATAATGTATTTTTCCAGGGTCACATTTTTTTGTATTAATGATCAATAAAAAATAATATAAAAATGTAAAAAATCAATATTTTCGGATGTTTATTAATTGAGAGTAAAAAAATGTATTATAATTATATATAAATAATTAAAATAATTCTGATAAAACTTTTCAAGAAACTTTTTTTTTTTACTATTTTTATTTTTACAAAAAAATATATATAAATATATATTTAAAGCTCTGTTTATATATTCCATTTTGCTTTTTAGAATCTTGCTTTACAAAGGTATACAATATTTTTTATTAATCTTTATTATTAGTATTAGTATTATTAAATGGTGTATTTTAAGGAAATTAATTTTGTTAGAGTATAACTCAAAATATGCCACAAACAAGTGCTGTATTATCAGTTTTATGACATTTTTATGCGCACTATGAATATGCAATTTGGAACTCATAGACAGTGCTATTACATAGAGTGCTATTGCGTTTTCTTCCACCATGTACAAGAGAAGCATTGTAACAGTGCTGCAGAAGAAGCTCCTCTCTGACTGGCCACCCCAGAGGAAAGATGTGTTGAAGGATTTAAGGGCATAATGCAGCCCAGCTAATACAAATCGACGCAGTCAGTTGCTAACAGTGCTGTCAGTGTGAAATGCAATGCATGCAGGTCTTCTTCCCCTCTGTCAGTATTTATAAATGCTTACTGAATGAGATCGTTAGTGTATTTGTGTATGTGCGAGTGTGTATGTGTGCATTCTTGAGGCCGGAGGAATGTGGTTAACGCCAAGAGGACAGACTGTCTGACTACTCTGTCGCATGTTACCCAGTCTGGGTGGTCGAGATTCGTTGAGCGCATCTCAACCTGCTTCCTGTGTTCACCTGATCATCCCAAATCAAAAGTTTCTCACAATGTCTGTAGAAAATATAAAAGAAAAATCAAAGCTTTAATGGTTGCCAGGGCATTTTGGGTGATTTCACTGTTATTTTAGTATTATTTATACTGTTACAGTATTTAGCTTTTATTTTTATATATTTAGTTTTTATTTTAAATTTTAAATTTTTATTTGTTTTAATATATTACTAATTTAGTATTTAATTTTTTTTCAAGTTTTATTTCAGCTTTATTACTTAAAATAATATTAGTAAGGTAGTTTTAATGTTTAGGTTTTTTTTTTATTTTTATTTTTTTATGTCTAACAAGATTTTGCAATTTTTCATTAGCAACCTGGCAAATATCCATAGTTATTGCTGATTATAAAAATAATCAAATAGCTTTTTTCAGTGTCATTTCAATATTTTTTCTTCCTGTTTAATTAGTATTTATATTGCATTTTTATTTCCAGTGTGTATTAAATAAGTTTAGTACTTAGCCTATCAACTTTTTTATTTTTATTTAAATAAAACAGGGAAAAAAATGGAAATTTCCATTTAATTCCAAAGAGGTCTCTCTATGACATGTTTCATTATTAACCACTCTGAAAAATCCACAATCCTTGCTGGTTATAAAACTAATTAAAGAGCTTTTCCAATGTCCATATATAATACTTAATCTTACAGGTTTGAAAAACAGTACCTAATGGTACTTTAGAAAGTACCAGTCATTGTGCCTTACAGCATGATAGATCATGCCACTGAAACAGGGTCAAAGATATTGTGAGTTTTAATGAGGATGACGTATACGGTTGCCCAGACAGAAGCTTTGAATCTACAAGCATGTGTGAAATCACTTACACATCACATTATGTGAGTTTAACCATGCAGAACCAAACCAAAGAACCATGTTATTGTCTACACAGCGGCAGCTTTTGAAAGGGGTTTAAAGTCATGTCTTAAAGGCCAGAGGCACTCCATCTTCATGAAGAACATGAGTTCTGGGTACTCCAGCAACATTGGCACCAGTAGCGTTTCTGAATGAATGGGACATTGCCTTTATATTTGCATACAGTTAATTTATGCACACCGGCTTTTAGCTTTCAGGCGATGAGGAGAAAGTTAACAAAAGCTGAGGCTGTAATTGGAGCCTAAGCCAGTACAGCAAAGTCAATGGACCCTAGAAAACTTTGGCTCGAGTTTTTAACAGCAATTAGTGTCTCTCAGCAGGTTCATGCAATCATTTGTCCACATGGTGTTGGTTGTGTTATAGACCTAATGAGAGTATGCTTACAAATGCAGATTTACATCACAGTTGGCCCTTAAATGCACTATGCACACAAGTTTGTGTTTATAATAATCATTTTTCTACATATGCACATGTTTTCGTGCAAACACTACTATAGGTATACCTCAAGGAATAATGTTAGGACTCCTTTAACGCAGAAACGAGGTCATTCAAAATAATTTTAAGCATACAGACTGGTTAAATACACTACGGCTGCCAGTTGGACTGCTTTGTTTTATTTTCAAATTACATGGAAAATCTGAGCTCAGGTCTGAAATCCGTTGTAGTGATTGTAATCTGAAAGCAGGCTGATTTTTGCCAGGACAGAGGTGCATGCAGCACTTCAGAGTGTCAACCTTAACAAGATATTTGGCATCATGACTTTAAAATCAATCCAGCTTCTCTTGTAAAAGAGCTCAGCTGATACATATCTCTTTTTATGATCTCTCCAAGAGCAAACATGTTCCCTGTAAGGCCAACAGACTGATGATATTCTCACCAGGCCAATTCACATTCCATTCAGTGCATTTACCAGATGAGAGCATTAGATGAAGATTTACTCACATTCACTGACATTTAAGAGTTTGTTGTTGTTTTCAGCTTTTTGTCTTCAGTTGAAATCATATCCAAAATCATGCAACTTGAGTAGAGATGTGCTACTACTTAAGAGCTAAGACTGTCTTGATAAAACAGCTTAAAAATAAACAGATGTGAAGTGACATTTATCACTATTCATTAAAAAAATACAGTAACCTCCAAGCAATCTGAAATATTATGTCAAGGCGAAATATTTCCCTAGGTTTGACTCGTATAACTGGCCTTTCGTATACTTTCTTTCACATGCCAATGTATATCCCAGAACTAGCCATCAACATATTTATTCAATAACACTTCTACCAATGTCTAATTAAGCTACATTGATACAGTATGTAACAGCTGATATTAACTTATTTACTTACAGAGCAGGTCATATGGTATTTTAAAGTGTCCTAATATTGTGTCGGAGTCCCCTATAACATGTGTCTAAGGTCAGAAAACAATGTAATTTAGAATATGCAACTAAAATGGTTCGTTTGAATCAATTTGGATCTTTCAGATCTCCTTTCTATAAGCCAACTCTGCTTTGCGATTCTGAGTCGACTCTTTATTTTAAGAGACAATATTTTTCTTTATAATTCACTTTTTTTACTTTGTTTACATTGAAGGACAGCTGCATGCCAAACAAATATGACCTGCTCTTCAATTTTATCTTGGTTTAAGTGTCCATCAATTTTTGTCATTGTAGTATTGTTGATTCTTGAACAAAGCGAAGCCAATATTGACAACAATAGGCTGATAATGGGATTAGCAAAAAAAATTATGGATTATTTGATCCGTGTCAAGGTGAATGT
>JAUCMT010000088.1:9367953-9387496 GCA_032357475.1 Enteromius thamalakanensis
TTACTGGTGTGTTTTTGCTCAACTAATGCTTAATTGTGAACAAATTAACCATTAATTAATGCTTAACTAATGCATTATTCTAAACCCTATTTTGAAGTGTTACCATTTTATTTTATCGTCTTTCCTAGCTTGATTCACCAACCTTAATTTTCATCTGAGAAGATAAAAAAGATAAAATCCACATCTAGCACAATACAAAGTGTCTGCTAAATGACTAAATGTAATGTAATAAAATATGTCACATGTTTCTGTTTCTGAATTTGGTTAGATCAGGAGCTGTTCTCAGGCATGTACATTGACTTCATGGGGACAGACGCGGCAATCTTCAGGAGCCTGACCACAAGGAATGCAGTTAGGACGGACCAACATAACTCCAAATGGCTGAGCGGTACAAACCAAACATTTTATTTGATCCATCTACATTATTATAACTGTTCTGTCAGAAAATTGTGCATAACGTTTTCTTGAAGCTACAAATAATAATTTATGTGGAGCATTAAATTACATGTTCACGTTCCGTGCCATTTCAGTGAAATAATACACAAACCACAAAGTAAAAATCATCTTTGCCCACGTCAAAGGAAATAGCTGAAGACAGGATACGTTTACAATGATTCCACCAGGAAAATGGAAACGTATTGTACATGCAGAATGGTTTTCTCAAGAGCTCACATTATCTTTTGTGTGATTCGATCCAAATATACACAATGAAATGCACAGTTGGCCTGGATCTGGATATGTTTTCTTCACTCGGTTTGCCAGCAGCTGTATCGCGTTGCGTATAAACTTAGGCATTAGCACCATGCAGAGATGTTTGATTCTTTAGGCAAGAAATGATTCAGTACAATATACTTATTCCTCTTTTGTGGTTGATGTAGAGCAAATTGCGTGTTTAAAGTGTAGTTATTCTTCTATTTTGACTAGAGCCAGTGTTTATCGATGCTCACTTGATTCCTGATGGCTTGGACCCGAACGACGCTAAACTTTACTTCTTCCTGCGTGAGAGACTGACAGACAGTAGTGGAAACACTAAGAACATCCATGCTATGGTGGCTCGAGTCTGCCCTGTAAGTCTGTCAATGTCATGTCAGTTTGTCACAAGTTATGTAATTATGTTCAGGGAGGTAAATTTTTTAAAAGAATTGATCTTATTTTAATCGTTAATACAAACCGTTTACTATATTAATGTATTCATAATTAGTATCATTAATAATTAAGTCATTGTAAATCCTATTTAGAATGACACTGGTGGTCAACGCAGTCTGGTGAACAAGTGGACCACATTTCTGAAGGCTCGGCTGGTGTGTTCGGTTCTAGAGGAGGACGGTACAGAGACCCACTTTGATGAGCTTGGTGAGACCACACACAAACACCCGTATGTTTGTTTTTGTGAAAAATGGGGACATTCCATAGGTGTAATGGTTTTTATACTGTACAAACTGTATATGCTACTGCCCTACACGTTACCCCTTACAAGAAACCTTCTGCTATTTCAGATTTTCAAAATACTCTGTGTTATTTATAAGCATTTTGAAAAGTGGGGACATGGGGTAATGTCTTGAAAAGTCACCTTCTCCTTGTAATACTTCCAGTATGTCATACCCATGTCATTATACACATTTTCTCAGTTGTTACAAAACACATAGGGAGATTTCATAGACACAATAGTATATTTACCCTAACCCTACACCTCATGAAAAACTTTCTGCTGTGCACTAGATTTTTATAAATGTATCATATTCTATATGATTTAGAAGCGGTTTTCCTCATTGGGACACACACCTGTTGTTGTGGATTGTGGGGACTATTGCAAGACTTCTATTACTTTTTATACTGACCAAACTGTATTTTCAATCAATCATTGTTACACTTTCAGATAAACATAATTTTTTTCCCCCTCATGTCAACAATTTCAGGTTTTACTGTCCTTGAACACAACACACACACACACAGGTTCTACTTCAAGAACCGTTTTGGTTCAATAAAGTTAACATATATAGACAATATCTAGGACTGACTAATCCTGTCGATTATCACATATACAATATGTTTAAGAAAAATAATAAAAAACTTTGTAAATTTGTCAAATGATAAAATTTAAATACGTAAAGCATTAAAATATTTTATATATATTTCATACGTTTATGTTACTAAAATCAAAAGTCTCCTAGTTGTCGATATGAGCCTTTATATATAAAATGTTTAAATAATAAAAAAATTTTTTAACACATATGTTTATTTTTAGTTAAATATATATTTCTGTATTTATATTGAGTAATTGAATGAAGAAAAACAAAATAGGACTAGAAGAAAAGCCCAAGGGGCATTTAACCCCATTGCACCCTAATTAGACAGGGTGCTGTAAGTTCTTAACCCGTATTTAACCTAAAACACTCCTTCAAAAGCCTTACAAGCTTCGTTCACATTATAGTTAAACAGCTTTCTATAATAACTGGTCATTAACCATAAACCAGCCATTTTGGTGTTTGTCAGTGTCCAACAATGGCCCTATAGGTCATTTGTAAAGCTTTTCACCTCATTAAAATCCTTTTACGATCATAAAACACTCAGCACAGACCGTTTACACTGAAGGGTCAAAGCCTGTGATGGATTTACACGCTTTCACCTGTTTTCTTCTTGTTAGGCCAAACTAGAACAGTTTAACAACAATGTTGTGGAACAGATGTTCAGCTATTGAGTGAGTGTTTGTCTCTTTCCTTCCAGAGAATGTGTTTTTATTGGAGACGGACCACCCAAAGGGCCTTCTCATCTTTGGAGTTTTCACCTCTACGAGGTAAAGCCAATAGCAATATTGAGCTTGCCGCTAATGTGTGTATATATGCATGCACATGTTTTTGTGTTTGTATTCGCCAAATATAGGTCAGACGGGGTTGGCGCTGAGGGGGTTTCTGGGAAAATCTGATCACACCTGAAGGCGGTAAAGGAAGGGAATGGTCACTCCTTTACAAACAAATATCTAATCTTAGTTCTTCCAACAGCTTTTCACTGACATCTGTGTGGTCCTGCTGAATATTTCATATATTCTCTCTCACACACACACACACACACACACACACACACGGTGTGTGTAATATGCAGTGTCATGTCACTGAGTTTAAATGTTTTTTTCTGGTGTTTTGTGTAAATGAGTAAGTGTAAAGAATATAATGCTAGTGAATTCCTGATTTTTTTAAATTATTATTACAAAATTAAAATACTACACTACTAATATTATGAGTTTATAAATATTATATCACATTTAGAATTTTTCACATATTTCACATATTATATGCTTTGTGTACACTGTTATATTCTGTTATAATTATTGCAATATTCAACTTAAATGTTAAATACTGAAATGAAGACCTCAGATGCAAAATCCTCTTTTAAATTAGCATTTTTATTAGGTTTTTAATTTTTAATAATAGTTTTTTAATAATATTTTTATTAATATAGTTTGTAATAATAACCTTTTAATTGCTATTAAACTAAAATTACTGAATCTTAATATAGGAGCCTGATAAAAATAGTAATAAAAAAAAAATCTGATTAAGAGCTTCATCTGAAGCCATCAAATACATTCATATGTACATATATATTAGTGCTATCAAACAATTAATTGCGATTAAATGCATCCAAAATAAAGGTTTTTTGTTTACAAATATATATATATATATATATATATATATATATATATGTGTGTGTGTGTGTGTGTGCTGTATTTATATAAACACACACACATACATACACACGAATATATTTAAGAAACATTTTATGTTTATATTTTAAATATTTACATGTACATAATACAAAATATAAACTGAACGTGTATGTTTTTTTATTTACATAATAAATAAATACAATATATTGTGTAAACAACTTTTATTTTGGAATGCGATTAATCATTTGATAGCACTAATTGATAATATATTTAAGTTTCCTCTATTATTTCTATATATTTTTTTATTCTTTCACCATCTGTATACTACAATCGTATCTATTTATTATATCTAATAAAACTATAATATTTAATTTGACCTATTATTATGAGTCTAAAAATATATTACACTCTTAAATTAATTTATTCTTTCTATATACTATATTATTTGTTCATGTTTGTAAATATAGTATTAATGTAAACATTCATTTTAAAATTTACAATTCTAATTTCTATAAATATAATAGGCCTGTAATAAATTATATTTATAAAATGTAATAAAAAATACATTCTACACTTTGAGGTTGAAGTATTAAGCACAAAAATATAGCAGACTGTATATATTCTATGTATGTAGGGGAAAATATAGAATAGTCAAAAGTGTCCCTGAAAAACAATTCCAGGAAGATATAGAAAAAATATATAATAGCACATTTTGACACTACCAGCAATCATAACTCCAATCACTTAGCTTTTAAAGTACTGGATAAGAAATGTTCATTTGATTGTAGCACAGTTTAAGTCGTTGAAATGTCTTTTTTTCTTCTTTAAGATCCGAGAAGCCAGTGGTGTTCATTAATTATCTAATTGTTTAGGCGAAACAGTTCAGATCCGAGGTCTCATTCGCTCTGGGTCATTTGATTATGTTTGTTATGGTGGGTTTGAATGAGTGTATGTTGGGGCGTGTGTGTACGTGAGCTGTGGTTTAATGAGGTGAGATTTCGGTCAATGTTTCTGAGCTGTGGTTCATCCTCTGACCACGTTAAATCGGTGTGGTTTTCCTAATGAAGCCAATCCAAACAGCGACAGCCCCTCTCTGTCTATGCCCTGCTCTGTTATTTATCATTATATTTGGTCTCTCTCCCTTTGTTTTGCGATCAAACAAAGAAATGGTTTGTCTTGCTGTCCGATCATAATCTAGGATGCCCAGCCAAACCACACTTCATCTCAGAGTGTAACCAAAGCGGTGTCCTTTCCTCTATGAGGCATTTTTCTCTCTCTGTGGACCGAGTCTCCACTTTAACCATGTTACATCTCCCCTTCCGTCCAAATGCTTGAAAAGGATGCGCAAGACAGTCTTTTACGGTCTGACTTGCTTCGTGTTAAATGTGTTTTGTGTTATTCCTTCCAGTTCTGTGTTCAGAGGTTCTGCCGTCTGTGTGTATAACATGGCCGACATCCTGACGGTCTTCAACGGACCGTTTGCACACAGGGAAGGACCCAACTTCCAGTGGGTGGCTTTCCAGGGCCGGATCCCATACCCACGACCGGGAACTGTGAGTTACACACACACTCATGTCCTGCCTTGGTACAGTCACTTCATAAATAATTCCATTAAACTGAGTAAATATTTGTACATTTTGTTGAAAAGGCAAATAAGTGTAGGTGGGGAACGTTTGCGGAAATCATCATAATTATAATCTTATTTTTAGATTTGATTTCTGGTTTATCCTCCGTGATACCTTTTAATAAAACTTTACCAAAATTAAATTGAGTAGCATAATCCAGTTGAGTTATAAACTAATAAAATATAGGATATTACTATGCTACCGTTTCTAAATATGTACTTATTACTTTACAAATTTCATGAATATAACATATATTGCTTTTTCTTAATTTAATAACATGTTTGCATTTATTTATTTTATTAATTACATTAAATCTGTAAGTTTGATTTTTGTTTTGTATTGTAAGAATAACTTTTTTAATAAGAATTATTTTTTGTAGATACATTTTTAGATAATTTTACAATTACTTTAAAATGACAAAATAAGATCAGTGCTGTCAAATGATTTATCAAATCCAAAATAAAGGTTTTATTTACATAATATGTGTGTGTTTGTAAAAACAATAATAATAAATAAATAAAAACAAATATTTTGGATGCAATAAATAATGATTAATTGTTTGACAGCACTAAATAATATGAAACAATAACATTTTTGAGTATGTACATTAAAATTTGTAGGTTTGATTTCTGGTCTATCCTCTGTTGGAAGGGCTTATATTTTATAGCAATTTATTTTTCAGAAAATTTTAATAATATTTTTATATGACAACATATAGAATGATGTTATTTTATCACGTAATACTACATCATTATTATTATTATTATTATTATTATTATTATTATTATTATTATGTGAGTATCCAGTATAGTGCTAAAGAGCCACAAAGGGTTAACTTTTTATTTAGATTAATAATGTTGGACTTATACATTTTGTGGGGAACTTTTAAAATTAGACGAAATGTGGCAAAAAGACTAAATTAAAAGAATAAAGCTTTCATAATCTACATCATGATTGTCTAATCTTCTAATTGTTTTTATCCTGTTCCCGTCAGTGTCCCGGTGGCGCGTTCACCCCTCACATCCAGAGCACTAAAGAGTTTCCAGATGATGTGGTGACGTTCGTGAGGAATCACCCCGTCATGTTTAACCCCATCTACCCGGTCGGCAGGAAACCTCTTGTGGTGCGGACACATGCCGATTATAAATACACCTCTGTAGCTGTTGACCAGGTCACCGCTGCGGACGGACACTACCAGGTTCTTTTCCTGGGCACAGGTAAGACCCCAGAGCATGACAAGTCTCAAGAAAAATAAATGATTTTTCTAAAACATTAACCTATTCCGAGTTACAACCACCAGATGAAAAACAGTTCAAAAATAACTGCCTCAATGTAATCTGTTTGTGGAAGGAGCTGGCACACTTAAGTTTGAGGGACTGCTTTTTAACAGACTAAATAGCTTTAGAACATTTTACTGAAAGTCATTTGTCAGTTAAATCATACTTCATTTAAAATACTTCACTTTAATAAATGATGGCAAATGCACTCGACTTTTACCGCACTGCTTCGTTTCATAACATTATACAAAACATGCAAGAGATATGTTTTTTATTATTTTATAGAAAAATCCCATATAAATGTAATCTTATACTCATCTGTTTCTGCAATTACGTAAAAAGATTTAGCACACATGCTCCTGAAACATTAAGCTTTAGTTGGTGATGTAGGCTTGAATCTGGCCTGCATCATGTCCTATTTTATACTAAAATTCAATACTATATTTTAAAAGCAGTGATTCTCAACCAGGAGGCCAGGATCTACTAGAGCCTCAACTAACTTCCAAGGGTGCCACAAGATTACTTATTAACTATATTTTAATTTGAAAATGTAGTACAGTTCTATGGAAACCACCAAATAAAAACTGAAACAAACTAGCAATTCTGGCTTTTTTTCTCTGACAAAAAACCTGCAAATTAAGTGAGAACTGTGTGATATAAATTCACAATTACAAGATATAAATAGCCCAAATTTGCAGGATATTAACTATTTTCCTTAGAATTGCATTATATAAACTTAGAAATAATGTCAAAAATGGATTGCAAACTCTTAATTGTGAGAACTCGAGTCAGAATTGCAAGATGGAAGCTCTCTTCCGAGCTTCCATACAATTAATACTCATATTCATTATTATATTATCATATTCATTACTCATTTATAAATCATTATTATAAAAAAAATTAAATAATCCAACTTAACTATAATGCTTAAAAACACATAAAAACAAGAAATCATATTAATTAAGTTCTCTATAGTTTTTACAAGCAGAAATAAAGTATATTGAATAAAGTATATTTAATACTATAATACAAAATTACATTTTTTTTTATTTTTAATCTACACCATTCCTTACTGAAATAGTATAAATTCAATACTATAATATACAATTTCATTTCATTTTAAAAATAGTTATTTATACCATTCCTTACAGAAATAGGCTATATTCAATACTACAATATATAAAATGTAATTTAATTTTAAAACTAGTTATTCATACCATTCCATTCCCTACAGAAACATGCTACAACAACTCACCCAGAGGACATCCAGACAAAAATCTGACCACCACTAGGGGGCAGAGAGTCTACACAAGCTGCACATACGTTATCATCTAATAACTTTTAACACAAACATCTATCTCTGTTCTATATCAGTGAAATGGAAGATAGCACAATTCCTGCTGTGTCACAGGTATTAGCTTTGGAGATGGCAATGGAAGAAAGAAGGAAAGAAAGCATGTGTGAGTGTGTGTTCATCTGAGCACAGAATCAGAGACGCGACAGCAGACAGGCTCAGCGGTTACTAGGGAACGGGGATAGGGACATTTGGAGAGAATTCAAAATCACAGCTGTTTGTATTTGCCTATCAAAATTCCTGATGGAAAGCCAAGAGCATTGTGCGGCGCGGCCTGCCTGGTCTTTGGCGGGGTTTCGTCTAGAAATGTTGGCTATTTAAAATGGGAATTTCCAGAGTTCGAAATGGAATTCTCGGAGGATCTGAAGCAAAACACACACCTATCATGACCTCACAGAATGGACGGCGCTTGACATTTAACGTTTATAAGCTGCTAACGGCATCAAACTCATCACTCGAAATGTTTCTACAGTTAGGTAACAGATAAATAATTTCCACCAGGCAGATGGCAAAATAACCCCAAAATACTTAGTAGGGCCACGGGCCATATCTAGGGACTAGAGGGAGGGCTCTTTCTGACGTGAAAATCACCTAGCAACCACCCAGAACACCTTGGCAACCACACATTTTCCTCTGAAGTCTAGTTTGCAGATCTGTTTCTCAGAACAGATGCTCAACAACATCATAAACCAACCCAGACACACACACACACACACACACAAGCTGAAAGATTTCAAAGACAAACTCTGAGAACAATGGAAAGTTCATAGGCAGTTGAAACCAGAGCGCATTATCAAGGTTGTTTTTGCTTTCCAGACCGTCCAATACTCTCCTGATGTTCTGCTATTCTGCTCGCAGATAAAGGCACGGTACAGAAGGTCGTGGTTCTGCCGTCAAACGGCTCCTTGGATGAGGATCTAATCCTGGAGGAGCTGGAAGTGTTTAAGGTCTGAGTTCTCACCACACATCACACATCAAAGTATCTGGAGGAGCAGAGCTGGCACTGCCACAAAGCGTTTATTAAAATTCCATGTTGTTCTAAGGGCAGGCAGATTTTTAATGGGAATAAAGACTGGGCATGAGGTGAGGAAAAGGTTAGTCTGAGAGGTTTCTTACGATCTGCTTTGAGTGGCTCGGAATCGTCAAAATAGGTTTAGGTGTAATGAATCAAATCAGGGACCATGAAATGCCACACACACAGCGCAGTGGTATGTTTAAATTGGCATCTGAACACACACACTCACAAATTTGCACATAAAAACTCAAAACCAACCTAAATAGGCGATTTCTGTTTAATAAGTGTGGTTTCGTTTGATTGATTCAAACAGACTAAGGATGTCCATTATAATGAACAGCTAGGCCTAAACATATGCTCAGCTTGCATAAGTAAAACTGTCAAATGGTGTAACCATCAAGTGGGAAGAGATCATATTTTCCCTTCAAAAGTTTTTTTTTTCCTTTTATGAACATTATGAATTTTTAAAATCATGAATACCATTAAATTTTTTCTTAGGGTTATCCCATTTGACATGGCCATTTTTTGAGGTTCTAATACACGACGACATACTGTATATAGACATCCAACTAACGCAATCATTATAAGGTGATTAAAGCAGAAATTACATTTACGTACACACGTGAGAATAGGAATACCTAAATATGTAACAAGCTCATAAATATTTGGGCTAAAATCATAACTGAGAGGTGTCATGTGACAAGCTTGATGCACTGCCACAAAAAAAGAATAAATTTTTTAAAGAAGAAAAACATTAAACAATAAAAAAATCCTGATAGTGAAACGAAACTCACTACCAACGGACACATGAAAAAAAACAGTCACCACATACATAGTCGATTTTTTTTTTGCATAAAATTATATAAAATACTTAGTGACACCACCTTGACATTTTTTTTTATATGTTTAAATTTAATATATAAATGTTCAAAGGAATATGCATTTTATGCATGAATTTTATTTATTTATTTTTATTTAAAAACTAACACATATACATATATATATATATATACATATATATATATATATATATATTATTGAACCTATTTCTATTTTGATTTTCAGAAGCAATCTCCCATCACCAACCTAAGAATCTCATCCAAAAAGGTAACTACATTTAGTAGCTCTTTCATCTAGCTCCATTTAGTGATTAAGTGCTACATATAGTAAGTTGGGGTGGCGGGGGAAATGTCGTTGCTTTAATTGCGGTTAATTATCTTGTCACCAGTCCTGTTGGTTAAAGGAACAGCTTTTGAAATATCTGGCTTGTATGTGTTACAGCAACAGCTGTATGTTAGCTCTGAGCACGGAGTTTCCCAGGTGTCTTTGCACCGCTGCATGGCATACGGCTCTGCCTGTGCAGACTGTTGTCTAGCGCGGGACCCGTACTGTGCCTGGGATGGGCTCAGCTGTTCTCGATTCTACCCTACTGGCAAGAGGTACACACACACTCAGGGTGGCATAAACTGCAGCAGCAGTGGGGCAGAAAAAAATGATGAGACACAGCTTTAGTTTCATTTAGTCATAAAGCAGAGACACACAGTCTGGGTTGAAAGATTATTTGTGGAATTTGTACGAACCCCTAAATCATACATATTAAAATTCATTTAGTCACTATTACAATTTAAAGAGTTCTGGCCTGAGATTTTCCTGGCAGGCCATGAAACAGCTCTAAAAAGACATATTGAGGGACTAGAATATCAGACACTATAGAGCGGGCATTTCTGAAGCGACTACTGTACCATAAAACAACCTAGCAACTGTGTGGCCATATTTCAGAAACCATCCAGTCTTTGGTATTCAGACCGCACACATACAGCCTGTCACTCAAACAGAACAGCCCACATATTACATATTCATAAGTATTTACACTGTGGCTTGTTTCAGAACAGGAAATGTTAACCTGATACCTAAGCCAAACTGTTTTTCTTCATGCCAGATGTATCGAGTACGAAAAATATTGATGGAAAGCACAGCCATCAAAATTGAGTATTGAAGTGGAAAAACAGACATTTTATTTCACTGTACTTGTGACAGCTGAATCATGTTAATTATGAGAAATTAAGCTAAAATGTGACAAGAAAGGAAACATTCAGTCAGTAAGAGAATGTAAGAGTGAAAGGAAAGACTGAATATACTGTATGAAAATCTGTTGGATTAATTCTATGTAAATGTTTTTTCAGGAGAAGCAGAAGGCAGGATATTATGCATGGGAATCCACTGACTCAGTGCAGAGGGTTCAATCTGAAAGGTACTGACTACCTCCTAAAAGTTATGTGCTGAGATGAGAATGCATGTTTTCAGTAAGCAGTTTGTGATAGAGGATGGATATTTGGTGGTGGTTCGGACAGATATTTAGAAAGGATGCTCGGGTTCTGGTCGGGCTCGGTCACATCATGCTCTCATCTCTTGATATTTCCGAACGCCTTCCTACAGTTGCTTAATTAAAAGCGGGGTTCTCACACAAAAAAAGTGCATGTGTCATTAGTATGAGAAAAAAAATTTGATCGGGCTCTGCTCGGGTCGGGTTCGGATGTGGGCCGGGCTTGGACAGAAAAATGTGGCCTGATCCGCACTCTAGTTTGTGACAAGCAGTTTGCATTTATTTAATAAAGGTCATTGCAACTGTATATCTGACAATTGCAACTTTTTCTCGTAAATGAAACTATTTCCTTATTTTTTTCCCCCACTGTTTTTAAAACTGCATCTATTTCTGTCCACTGCTGCTTTTTATAACTGCAGCTTAAACGCATAATTGCAAATTGAAAACTCATAACGGGATAATGGGATAGTTCACCAAAAACACTACAATTCTGTCATTAATTACTCACCCACATGTTGTTCCAATACCAAAAGTGAAAAAATCTGTTGAATAAAGTTGTTACTTTTGGGGTTTTTTTGCACTTTGCATTTTGTTATTTTAAAGATTCTCGCAGCGTCATAAAATTAAAGGGTTAGTTCACCCAAAAATGAAAAATATGTCATTAATTACTCACCCTCATGTCGTTTCAAACTCGTAAGACCTTTATTGATCTTCGGATATTAAGATATTCCTCCATAGACAGCAACACCAAGAAACGTGGTAAAAACACTGGTTCATTTTTGGGTGAACTAACCCTTTAAGGTTGTACCACAGATTTTTTTAATCATAATTATCATAATTATTTTAATGATGTCCTGACTACCTTTCTGGGCCTTGAATGTGTCAGTTGCATTGCTGACTGGAGGGCCAGAAAGCTTTGGGATTTGATCCAAGATACCTTATTTTGTGTTCAGAAGATGAACAAAGGTCTTGTCTTGTCATTTCTAACCTAATTTGATCGATTACTAAAGAAAGCATTGCATTAAATAGGCTATGACAAATGTATGATAATGTCTTGTCGCTATGCAATGCATACTCTACCCTTTATATAAGTGATAATCAAGAATAAAAATGAACTTTTTCGCCAAAGAAAGAGTCATGTGGCAAAACCACCGTATTGAAATGTATTGTAATAATCATGTTAATCATGTTAATTTCAAGTACACATATTGCTGACTACAGTAGTACAGCCTGGATAGTCTCATTTAAAAAGCGCAGTTGCAGCCCTTAACTGATGTTTATGTTGTCATGTTTTGTTTTGGTCTGAAGCGCCACCCTCCATCTATCTTCCAATCACAAAGTCAGAAGTGTTTTGGCAATCAGGTTGCTTGCTCTACATAAACACATTCCATCGTCATTACGCTCGTTCTAGTTGCTGTCTTCAATTTGGCAACCTGCGTGTGCGTCAAGTCTGAGTAGGCCGAGTGAAAAAAAACCCATCTCCAATATTTTGAATTTGAACTGCAATTCCTGTTTCAACCACTCAGCGTCAAGCCTACATACAGTACCTTTAACTCGTGAGTGCTTAGAGATAGAGACGCCAGAGGTTAAAATGAATGCCCATAGTCGCAACAAACTGAAACTGCTATGCAGGCAGCAGCCCAAGAAGTTCTTTTACCAAAACGTGGGGGTACATCAGTGATTTGGTTGCATTTTGGCTTTAAGAGCTCCGACACGGAGCAGAAGACAGTCATGCGCAAGCTCTGCCAAAAGACTGTTTCCGCGCCCGATGCTAACTCAACAAACCTCTTTTACCATTTTAAGAAGGTCCACGAAAAAGAATACGGGAGAATCGAAGAAAGTTGTGAAACACACCGAGCAAGTGGCAAGAAAAAATATAGCCAGCCAGAAATTAAAACGGTTGTGCACTTTAATTTAATTTTTTTTTTAAATAGAGTTTATTTTAATAATACTATTTAAATAACTATAACGTGGATAAAAAGAATGTGAAGGCTACTGTTGCTCTACCGCCACCACATCGGTTGTCATTTGATACATTTATATTGCTAAACTAAAATGTATTTTTCTCATTTGTGACAGTTCAGTTAAATGTCACTTCAAAATAAAGCTGCAAAAAAAAGTATGCAATGATATTTTTGTCAAACTTTTCAGAGAATAACTAAAAACGTGATATAAAATAATCCAGATCGTGATATATGATTTTTCCATATCGCCCAGCACTTGTATCAATCAGCGTTCACAAAATGTCACAGTTAGCACAGTGGCCTGTGATATCAACAGAATCTGCATAGGGAAATCTTTCATTCTTACAGAGAATTCCTCATCACATGGATTTTTCACGAGTTTGTGCTTCCTTATAATCATAAAGAATAAAGCAAATTTGTCGTTTGGAGCTGAGCCTGGAGAACGGCGGACCTCTAGTGGTTTATACTGTACCCTAACGAGGGCAAGAGCTTAGGGGCCCGCATGGCCCCCCCAGAGGAAGGCGTGAATGAAGGAAGAAGAAGGTGGAGAAAGGGTGGAGGAGGGATGCACAACAAACGAGAAGCGGAAACAGAGTAAACAGGTTATTTATAATAGGTAGGAAGGATTGGGCAGGTGTCGCGAGGGGATTAATTAGATAATGCGATGCCGGCCATGATCAATTCGTCCAGCGCTTCCTCCCGAAATGTGTTATTTGCAAAACATCACTAAATTAAATTACATGCCTTGCCGCATCATGCTGCATTTTAACTTTCTGATTGAAAGGGCGAACTGTGTGTTGCTAAGAACTAAATTTGAACACAAATAATCATTTGCAAGAGCATCTAGAGCTGAATCAATCTAGTGACTAAGTATTTTACTCATCAACAACATAGCCCCAAATGGATTCATTTCGGCATTATAAACGTTGTCATAGAAACTAATCATTTCGAAGTGTTCGGAGTAGAATCACCAAGTTGTCATCTTGTAATTTTGATTCTAATATGAACACGGCCAATGCTACTGCTACAACTCTCGTGCTTCAAAGTCATTTTATGACATGTTGACATAGTATTTCAATACTAGCATACTACTATACATACAATGTTTTTTTTCACAATTAAGTACATTTCGGTGCTTAACTTTAATGCTAATTGACATGCAGCCTCTCACATCTACCTCTCTCTTTCTTCTTTCACCACTTGTTTCCTTCTTCCTCTCATGTTTGTCTAATTCTCTCTCTCCTTGTGAAAGAATCTGTCATGGGACCAGAACACCTGTTCATTTGAATACAATTGGCAGGGATACTGTCAGCGATCCAGATGACTCAGTTTAACACTTCAGATGCATCAGAATTATTAAATAGCAATCTTAACGATGAGTGGAAGCGTTATCCCAGCTGTATGCTCTAAACAAAAGTAGCATCTTGTCAAAACAGATGTTGAATGTATGACATCATTGGCAAGTGTACATGGTCACTTATCAAATTACACACTTATGTGGCCCACTACTCTTCAGAGTATATTTGAATGCACACTTAGTGAACTCGAACCCCGTCGTGACCCTCATCGGCAGATGTTAGCGTGTCGGCTGAATTACGGCAGCACAATTACAATTAACATGCGTTCAGTGTCCGAGAGCTTTGGCTAACGCTTCATGTATTGTTTCAGCTTACAGGAATGCAGTGGAGATGACTCAGTATGGAGTCAAAAACAACACCACCTTCCTGGAGTGTCAGCCCAAGTCTCCACAGGCCTCAGTTAAATGGCTCATACAGAGAGACAACGATCGCAGGAAAGAGGTTAGACAACTCTGTTCAAAAAACATGTTGTTTGATTAACATGAACGACAGACAGCAGGAATATTTGACTACTGTCCCTTTAAGAGCTGCCCAGATCCAATATACTGTAATGCTTTTTCTTTCTCAACCGTTTATTTTCACTTAAGACCTAAATGACTGTGTTCACGAGCATACTTGCCATTTTGATGCATATAGGTGCCTGTATTTAAGAGTTCAAGGCTTAAAAAGTCAAACTACATATCGCAGTACGTAATATATTTTTACAGCTATTTTTGCTTTAAATAAGGTCTTATCAAGTATGATACCATATATATTTCATAATTCTTGTCACCGGTGTCCAAATCACAAAAAAATAGCAACACAAAACAAACAAAAACCTCAAGCAGAGAATCAGCGATTAAATAAAATTAAACGAAATAGGACGAAACCACAAATAAACAAGAAATGCTAAATGTACACTGCATATAGAAATCAAATGTATAAAACAACAAAACAAAATGTTGTTACAAAAGTGATTTAGTCAAGAGCAATTAAAAATTCTCTCTCTTTTGCTGTTTGATAAACATTAATGACAGGCAGCAGGAATATTAGACTGCTGTCACTTTAAGAGCTGCCCAGATCCAATATATTAATGACAACAACATAAGCAAACGTTACTGCGCATGCATGCTTTTGTGGCCCTGACTTAACTTAACCAGACCGATAAACAAACACAGACCGCGTGCGCCTGTACATGCACTTTCTTTCGCAACTGTTTACTTTCACTTAAGACCTAAATGACTATGTTTATGAGAACATTTGCGAAAAACTACATTATTCTAAATTAATAGTAGAAACATTTCCAATTTGTACTTTCTAAATGGAAACAATCTATAGAGTTCATCACATTGCAAAACTAGTCTTTTAATCACAAAAACAAAGACAGCTATTTTTATTTTTGCATTCACTAAGGATTTCCTCATTCACCGGTCACTCTTTTATCTGTGTGCAGGTGAAGCTGAGCGATCGTGTGGTGTCCACCAATCACGGTTTGCTCATCCGTTCAGTGCATTCTTCAGATCAGGGGGTGTACTACTGCCTGGCCACAGAGAATGGCTTCAAGCGCACGCTTTCTAAAATCCGTCTCCAGATTCTGAGTGAAGCTCTGGTCAGCGCTCTGAGCAACAAACACTCTCCCTGGGGCTGGGCAGCCTCACTGCACCCGAAAGCCCTGGTGTCGGCCTTCAGCCCGGCTGAGACGTTGGCCATGCACCAATACTGCAAGGAACGCAAACAGATGCAGAGTCTGCAGAACATACAGAGCCCCAAGAGAGGTGATCTGGGGAAACTCAAACCCTTGCTGGACCACAGGAAAAGCAGGAACCGCCGAAACCACTTACAAGAGGAATAGAGTCGAAAGGAAACGGATGGAGAGATGACGAAAAGGAATAAAGACATGCATCAGGACACAACTCGAGTGGAATATAAAGGAAGAGAAGATTCTTCTGTTATGAACCTCAATTGCAGTTGTTCTTTAAGCTCAAAGCATCTCAGGTGCTTCCTGTACAGCAGTCCTATATACACCAATGCCAAGAGCAGAAGACTCTAAGACATCCTCACACACAAATTTGTGTTTCAAGCAGCATAATACAAAACGCCATTATGTCATACACTAGTATCGTTATCATTTTATGAGAATGTGGCATTCAGAACAAACCATGAAGTAATACAAAGTCCTTCAAGACTCAATGAAATGGCTTGATGGGGGACAGTTATTTTATTCCTGTGTTGTAATATTTCTTAGGGTGGGACATATTGAGGAGCTCGTCCTTTTTTAACGGTCTTTAGTTTACATCACATTTATTTGTGCTTCCTTATGCCAGTGATAGATTAACAAATGGGATGGTATCATTCTAGAACGCATTTCAACAAACCAAAAACTAGTTTAGGCATCATCGTTTTGGTTTGTTTACTGAAAGAGCAAGAAAAATCTACATATCTCTGCATAAACATTAGCCTTAGCCTCAACGCTAACAGACATGGACAAAAACCATTGTTTTCTAGTACATATCTAATAAAAATTAGATACGGATTTGAGAGTATTCGGTTAACTTATAGATATAAAGTTGAGTTAGCTTCTAAACTATTGATTTCTATAACTTTCTCTTTAATAACCCTGCAAAACATTGTGATCAGAAGTACATTCTAGCTAAATTTATTACAAAATTGGTAAAACATTTATATAAAATGCAAACAATTTGCCCATTGTGCGACCTACAAGTCTTCATACCCCTCACTGAACTACAATGCTACAATATGAATATGGCCTCCCTGCATTGAGATGATAATTTGTGGATATCAGCTCATCTCCAGCTAGTTTTCTAGCAAACAAATTGTTTATGGTCACCGAACAGATCATGAGAATATTCCTTGGAGATAAAAACCAAAGTACATCATCCCAGCTGTATCACAGGTGTTCAAATTGGAAGTGAAGATGGTTTGGAGACGTTTCAATCTGTACAAGACAGGTGGCTCTCTCAGCCTATAGTATTGTAAAGAGTGTTGTGTTTTTGCCAAGTGTTGTGTCATTAATCCAAAACACATCATTTCATCCTTAGAAAAATGACTGGTTCGCCATCATTTACTCACCCTCATGACCTTCCAAAAATGTCTGACCTTAAATATAGTGCACACGTCGTATGGACCGCTTTTATGAAACATTTTTTTTGTCCTTGACAGTCAGCGGCCATGTTTTCGGTGTATGGAAAAGAGCAGCATGATCATCCTTCAAAATATCTCCTTTTGTAATCCTGAAAGCAAGAATGGCATGAGGGTGAATTTTCAGGGTGAATATTGGATTCAAATGTTGATTGTATGTGCATGTTTTATTCTTTTGCTAAAATGGTATGCACATTATTTTTCAACACAGTAGTTAGTGGTTAAGACTATTTGGGAAGTAACTACAAAAACAACTGAAAACGCAAACACTTACTACAAACTAGTGTGTTTATAATTACAACAATACGTTGAAATATAATGGTAAGAAATGCCGGTAAAAATGCACAGCTGAAAGCATGTAGGAATGGAAACCATCCACGTTCAAGTTACAAATGGCTGCGTCCAATCTTATGTTAAAAATAAGGTACTAATCATAATGAATCAGTTAAAAGTAGATATTTTGTATAGTAGATTTACTTAAGCCCCAGGAATTCCACAGTGTTTAATTCACACAAGGCATTGTATCGTTGTTATACAGGCACATGTTTGATGTTGGAAATGAATGTCATGTTGATGTTTTGTGGTTTGCTCGGTGTGCACAGCTGTGATGTGATTGTCACTCATTTTAGATGACGTGTAGCATTGTACAGCCTTCAGTTTTGGATTACACCATGTCTGTGTAACTTATCTCTTTTTGTACTTTGAGTATCTGTAAATAGTGAAAAGTTCAGCTCTTCAAACAATTGAGAAATTCAATCACACTTAAGTTTTGCGATAGACTTCTCTGTTAAAATAACAGCATTCACATTTATAGTTGTTCATCCCCCTTTTTCTCTGAAATGCCTGAACTGAATTTTGTTTCATGCCAAATTTCGGATGTTTTTGACTGAATCTGCATTTTGCAGATGTTTCATGTTGACATTTTATCTTTCCCTCCTCTTCAAAGTGCTTTTGGATGTGTTTAAATACAATAGGCTACTATAGCGAATATGCTGTGAATGATAATTTTATTTTATTAAATGTCTTGATTTGTGTATTCCTATTTATTAATGATATAAGCCTGAACAACTGCATTAAACAACTTTAATCAGTCCCATGTGTTACAGACTCTTTACAAAGAAAAACTAAGAATTGATTCCCACCAGTACGTTAGTAATATTAATAAGATTAAACTCATGAAGGATTAAATTAAGACAACCACATTAACGTCACACATGAAATATAATGAAAACAAAATTCACACGCAACAGAATAAGTGTTTGAATAACCATATTACGTTCACGCAGTTCATTTATTTACGAGAGTGACAATTGCTCGATTTTTGGGACTCACAACTGCATTGTTTTTGTTAATGTTTGCTGTGTTAACGGAACAGGATTGGACAGTCACGTTCTGCAATACGACGCAAAATCGCGCGTCTTGTGTTTAATGTGTCTTTTTATGTGTTGGTTCGACAACTTACAGAGAAACAGAAGCGATATGTGCGTCATCTGAAGGGTTTAGATCCAGTCTTCCAAGCTGCCCGAGTCAGTTTTATGGTCCGCTTCAAACTAAATTGACTCATGAATTCGCGCATACGTATAATTATTTACGTATATCCACAGTTATCGCGAGAATATAAAGTTGTTAAAAAAACAGTGGGGTTCTTTCTTTATTATGATACTTGGCATCATAAAGGTATATACACAATGCTTTTTCACCCAAAAAATAAAATTCTGTTATTTACTCTTCAAGAGTTCACGCTTTCCTCGTAATAATGAATAAGCAAATTTGGCATGCTGTCTGGGGAGCGAGCCGTGAGAGCGGCGAACTCCGAACCCTAATGTAC
>JAUCMT010000088.1:9387596-9411279 GCA_032357475.1 Enteromius thamalakanensis
CTTGCTAGCCTGTTCCATTTACGTGTTCTCCGAATGCTTAAGAGGAGCCTCGCCTAGCCTCTGAAGGAAGTGACTTGAAAGGACCAGTCCTGCCAAGGAAGTATCCTTGACATTGAGAAACACCCATGGCCTCGAGAGACATCCATTTCTCGTATTTTTCTCGTGGTCCTGAGTTTATTGCGTAAACAAACCTGCGTGACCATAGCAACCCGGGATTATCAGAGATAGTAATATTTTATTTTGAATTAATATTAATTATTGTAAAAGTGACTGTATTATAAAAAGTTTATGTTTTGTTAAAAGCGCTATATAAATAAAAAAAATAATTAACTTTTTTTATTTTGAAAAAAAATTATATTGCACGCAAACAGCATTTATATTAAGTTTTTCATAAATAAAGATTACATTAATATTAATAGTCCATTAACTCATCGTCTTCGTAATAATTATCAGCATTATCATCAATAACAACATCATTGTTAATATAGTCTAACGTTGAATCATCTTTTTCATTGAGGATTGAATCATTCACACATTTTTATTTGCAAATGAAAACACAACACGCTTATTTATCATCACGCACGGGCATAAACAGTCTACAATTATAAAATATAATAGCAATAACTATACAAATTAGGTATACACCTAATACATATATGAAATAAATATAAAAATATAGCCCTAACAAATTGATATAATAGAATAAGAACGTACAAATAATACATAAAATGTGTAATGTAATGAAAAAACCTACGTTAATCTTTGTAACGCAAATTAACGTTTTTGGATGAAATCCTCTGAGCAATGTAACTGAAATGTCAAGTACATCAGTAGTTCAATCGTAATTTTACGAAGCTCTGAGACTACGTTATGTGTGTAAAGAAAACTAAAATGACTATTCAAAAACTCCAAATGAAGTCTGCTGCCATTATCGAGAGCATTAAATACGTGTAAACAAGTCTCTGAGAACTCTTGGGAGAGAAGGAAGAATGCGCATGCGTCGTGATACTCTACATAATTCCAGAATAAGTGATTTGTAGGAGAAAGATTGTTGAATAAAGTCCTTGTTTTTGTTTTCTTTGTGCACAAAAGAATTTCCGTAGCTTTGTAAAATGACAGTTAAACCACTGGACTGTTTTAACAATGTCCAACTACGTTTCTGGGCCTGGGAACATTTCAGTTGTGTTGCTGTCTGTGCAGGATCATATCAAACAGATATCAAAAAGGTATCTTAATTTGTGTTAGAAGATGAACTAAGGTTTTACAGATTTATAACAACACGAGTTTTTGTAATTTTTTTTTCATATTTACAAGATGTAAATATAGAGGCATGCAAAAGGATAATGAAAAATGTGTTCTAAAAATCTCATACTGTATAAACTAT
The DNA here is from genome assembly GCA_032357475.1 of Enteromius thamalakanensis. Classification (NCBI taxonomy): domain Eukaryota; kingdom Metazoa; phylum Chordata; class Actinopteri; order Cypriniformes; family Cyprinidae; genus Enteromius; species Enteromius thamalakanensis. The sequence goes on from JAUCMT010000088.1 coordinate 9,388,981, forward strand.
GGTTCTGAAATATTATGCACACTTGCAATGCATCATACAGTATGGTCTTATATTACTCAACGGGTTGTTGAAATGTAATTTTATTAACAAACGGTTATGTATATTTTTATGGGTTTTATAGCATGGACATTTGTCAAGCATCTATTCCAAAGCAGAGTAAAACCCTGCATGCTGTTTGCTCTGACCTTTAGTAGTTTAAAACCCAATGGGTCAAACCAGAGCAGAAAGCAGCAGTCAGAGACGACCAGTTGCGCTTTATAATAGATAAAAGAAGGCGTTAGCTCCCAGGCCTAGGTTCATATTAAACAAACCCGTTTTCCCGCTCAACCTTAAGCCTCTCGTTCAGATTTAGAAGCCGTTAGAGAATGGAAAGTAAATCATATGTATTTACAGAGTACAACAGAGAAATCAGTCAGAGCTTCTTTTGCATAAGAAGGCAAAATTTGACATGTGATTTGAGGTTTGCAGACGGCAACATCTACGAGCACACAAACACAAATCACAACGAGGCCAAGTTTCACAGTTCTTTGTTTTACTGAAATTGTGCTGACATACAAAACTATTTCAAATTGAAATTAACACGGTACGACCACAAAATGGCAGAATCTTTGCCCTGATAACTCGATACAATATCAAGCGAAAATATGGAAAGAAATCATTTTGCTCCACAAAAATGCAGAGTTTATAAATTACATAAATAGAATTGCGGTACTCTGAGCGCAACTAACAATTACAATATACAATTCTCACAAAGTGCACTATCAAAAAATCAAACACGCAAAGCACCGAGCGTCCTTCCCTTTATTTCACAATCAAAGACATTTTTGTGCTTGTCTGTTTCCTGCACGACACAATCAATCCGATCAAACAGCTGGCGAATAAGACTAAGCCAACCACTAGGAATCCGATCTGAATCCCCTCCAACATCTCCATCCGAGAAAGCAGCTCTTTTTTGAACATTTCGGCCGTCGCATCGTCCAGAGCTCCCGTCTAACACAAATCAGAGACAAAATTACAGTCAGTCAGCAGTGAGACGGCACCTAATCCTGCTCTGATGAAACTATCAGATGGTCCAGGGGTCAGACATGTGCGAGATTAGCTGTTTATGGGCCGTAATAATTCGTCTGATATATCAGATGTGAGATTTCAGAAATGACTTTGTTGGTCCCAACGGGTCTAAAGTACCAAATTTAAGTAGAGATAACGGAGAGATTTAGAGTGTACTAATTTTAACTAAATGCTTTAGTTGGGCCAATCACAACCCACAGCATATAATCATATACTGCACACACGTCACATATTTGCATGCATATATGCTGTAAAGAAATAAATGAATAAATATAATTTTATCGACTTATTTAACAAGTTTGACCTTAATGCTTTATTTTGTTTTAAATTGGACCCTAATAAATACTTTATTTGTATTTGACCAAAACATTTTAATTAAACATGAATGTTTTAGATGCTCATTAATGCTTTAGTAAATAGTTAATTTTTATATCTATGCTTTAATCCAACCTAAATATTTTCTTTGGACCTATTTGGGTTTATTGGACTTAACACATTTTAGTTGGACCTACATGTTCTATATGAACTTAAATGCTTTAATTATATAAATCCTTTATTGAACTAAATATACTTTACACAGACATATATACTGTATGTGCATGCTGTCAAATGATTAATCGCATCCGAAATTAAAGTTATTGTTTATATAATTTTTTATTTTTACAGTATACATTTAAATACAAACACATGTACAGTATGTGTAAGTTTAAGAATTTTTTTTTTTTACATATTAAATATATTTATATATAAAATGTAAGAATATAAATATATATGCATGGAAATATTTCCAAAATACACATATATTTTATGTAAACAAAACCTTTTTTAGTTACGATTAATCACAATCAATCGTTTGACGGCACAATTAATCACTTACTGCAAGAATATCGATGGCCTCACAATTACATATTTCCAATTTTAGAAATTGGAATACTAAGTTTATTATAGGTGCTTTATTGGACCTATATATTTAGCTCAGTGGTTCTCAATCCCAGTCCCACCGCTCTGCATATTTTGCATGTCTATTTTTGTTAACGCGCCTGATTTTGATAATCAGCTTGTTAAAGTTCTGTGCATGAACTGAATATGAGTTAAATATGAATATGCAGACTTAAATGCACTTCGAATGGAACGTATAAATTGGCTTTAAACTGGAATCATGGTGGAATATTTGTAATGTCTACTTCGTCTAAAGCAACAAGACAAAACATACAAAATATGCAGAGCGGTGGGGCGCGAGGACTAATTGCTGCTTTAGCTGAACCTAACTGCTTGCTTAATGAAATTGATGCTTCATTAACACTTACCTCGTTTACCCATAAGATAGGGAAAACCGTGTAGTCCTTGATTTTGTTCAAAATACTATAAGAAAGAAAGCCACAGGATGTCATGTTAGGCCATGCATGGATGAATTTAGCAAACTGTGGTGCCTCAGTGACAATGTGTGATGTTTGTGTACATACGTAATACTTTCCGATGGACCGTAAAGCATGTTGACCTGAAGTCTTTTTGAAAATCTCAGAGTGAAACCTGTAATCTATAAATAACACAAAATGTATAATCATTGCATTATTTTAAAGCTTCAAAAGAAAATGTGCAAACTCAAATGGGTTCCTTACCGGTTCCACATCCAGATATATGGAGTGCTCATCAAAGTTTGGGTTCAGTCCGATCACACCTTGATGGAGATCATCGCTGCCATAGAGGAAGTGGGGTAGAGAGAGGAATACTGGGGTTCCTGTTAAAAAAAATTAAAATGAATATAAAATAACTTGCATTCGGTCAACTTCAGACTCCATACAAAGCACAAAGCGCTGACCTTTACAGGGGGTGAGGTCAAGAAGTCCTGCCGTAGTGCAGTTTCTGGTGATCACAGGGTCTGTACAGTAGCACTGGTTATCTGGGTTCTTCACTGGAGAGGCCAGAGCTTCAGAAGGCAACATGTACCGATACACACTGATTCCCTTCAGGTCAACAGTTTCCTCATACACAGCAGATATTGCCCTAGAAGACAAGTATGAGATTAATCACAGATGTAAAAAAAAGAGTGAAGGAGTGTTTCATCATATTAACTATTAATATGTAAACACTAACTTTTGACAACCAGAAAGTGTCTAAATAATCTCCGTCTTCATACTGAACAAGTTTTATAATCAATATAATACACTACCTTTCCAATGTTTGGAGTCTGTAAGATATTTGAATAATACAAAAATAAAAATCTTATGCTCACCATTTATTTCATCAAAAATAAAGTCACAAAAGGAATATTCTGTAATATTATTAGAATTCAAAATAAATGTTTTCAATTGATTGTTTGTTAATATATGTGTGAGTACTGTGAATATTTATTATGTATATAAACACACACATACAGTATATTTTTGGAAAATAATTAGATGTATTAACATGTATGTAGTTTATATTATATATAAATATATTTATATTTATGTATATATACACATAATAAATATATAGAACACACACACATATATTATGTTCACAAAAACATTTATTTTGGATGCAATTAATCATTGCCCAGTACTAAATATTTTTTTTAAATTTTGTAAAATATTAACTTTGTTTGCAAAGTAGCTTTAGATTTTAAAAATATTACATTTGATATTTTGCCTATAATAAAATAACACTTTTAAGCGTGTTTTAAGTGTCTGAATGCTTTTTAGTCATTGCACATGCATGAGCAAACACATGAGGACAAAATCTTTCAAAAGCCTTAAGACATGCTCTCAGTAATACTTGTCATGTGACTAAATGAAGAAAGAGACTGTCTAGCTTTGATCTCCTGCAGTTATTGAATTTACAGCCACACATAATGCATTATGATAAAAGTGAGGAACTGCTAGCATTACTGGGGTTTATTCTGACATCTGTGACCCTCCAGAATGAGTGGCCTGACCTCTGCTGGTAACGACAAACAAAAACTGGACACATAAAAGCTCCAGGTAGATCTGTATATATCAGGATTCCAGATCAAATCTAATCGGATGCAGAGAGATAAAAGTCCATGAACCCTCATGGAGAAGGTGAGACTTTAATCAATAGATTATGAGAACATTGCTGATGAGTGGCATTTCAATATATAAAGTATCTGGAGATTTATATATATATGCAGTAACTAATGGCATGTATTTAAAAGAAAGATGATCAAAATCAGATTGAGACCAGCTAAGTAAAAACTTAACTTTTTTAACAAACAAAATATGCTATATTTTATATTTAATTTTTACTTTATCCAGGAAAGACAATGATACCTGCAGATATCGGATGAAAAGAAGTACAGGGGTTCTTTCTTGTCCAGGAAAGGGTGGAAGGAGGAACCATCTGTTTAACATACAGATTTAATATTGTGATTAATCTGTGAAATATTACATTTGTTGTTTATATTATTAGAGAACACACAGTGTCCTTGTAGAAAAGCTCAAAATCTATCGATGATTAATATCTAAAAGACACCTGTGCACATTTCTTTATTGGACTCATATATAGTTGCATACAGTACATAATGTAATTGATCCACAAAGAATTCAATATGAGTGTAATATGTTAGAGGTAAACTTGCCTGTTCCATTAATCTTGTCGCAATAAGAGTCATTCCAGTATTTCAGTGATCTGTACAACATTAAGTTTTTAGATGAGATTGTTAGTATGAGGTGTTGGAGAACGTGATAAATAAACAAAATCACTGACGGTTTTGTATATAGTGTATAGTCATTTTTAGAGAGCAAACCCATCTGCAACCCAAAGTGAGATGAATTCTTATACTTACTTTTCACCATTCCAACTCTCAATTGTTGCAACCTTCTTGATGTCATCTCTGCCTGTGAATACAGTGTACGGTCCATCGATGGTGTCGTTGTACTAAAAGAAAAATAGGTTTTCTCTGAATGTTAGTATAAATAACTCTAAAACTAAAAACATAAGCATTTGTAAATTATGATTTAAAGACTGAAGTGAAATGTTGTGGATTAGCTTCAAGGCTTGTCTATAAGCAGCTTTCATTAAATCAGTCACGGTGTCTTTAAAGGAATAGTAAACCTTAAAATGAAAATTTGAGTGAGACCTTCCAGAATGTTAATGACTTCTTCATCGGAATAGATACAGAGAAATAACATTGCACTGCAGTGAATGGGTGCCGTCGGTCCAAACAACCAATAAGAAAATTTACACAACTACAGTCCATCGATTATTGTTGCGTGGTGAAAGAAAAACATGTGTGTACAAAAAAAAATATATATATATATATATATATATATATGATTTTTTTTCTTAGAATTGCGGGATACAGTGCTGAGTTTCGCTTTCGAGTTATAAAAGATAAAATCGCAATAACCTTAACGTCTTCACCTCAGTGATGAATTTGCTTAGTACAAACATGCAGCTTTTCACTTCACAAAGCATTCATTGATAGACTTAATTGATGTTTTCAGCTGTTTGGACGCTCATTCTGACAGCACCCATTCACTGCAAAAAATCCATTGGTGAACAAGTGATGCTACATTTCTGTAAATCTGTTCAGATTAAAAAAAACTAACTTATTTAGGGAAAGTAAATATTCTGCTAATTTGGGCCAACAATTCCTTTTCTTACATTCTGCATCTTAAATCATATATGTGACCCTGGAGCACAAAACCAGTCTTAAGTCGCTGGAGTATATTTGTAGCAATAGCCAAAAATACATTGTTTGGGTCAAAATGATTGATTTTTCTTGTTTTCCAAAAATCCTTAGGATAGTAAGTAAAGATCATGTTCCAAGAAGGTATTTAGTCAATTTCTTACTAAAAATATATTAAAATTTAATTTTTGATTAGTAATATGCATTGATAAGATCTAATTTGAACAACTTTTAGCATTTAGATTTTTCTGTTCCAGGTTCCAGATATTCATACAGTTGTTTATGAATCAAATATTGCTCTATCCACCCAAATCATACATCAATGGAAAGCTTATTTATTCAGCTTTCAGATCATCTCAATTTCATAAAACACTTATGACTGGTTTTGTTATCCAGGGTCACATATTTGCATATGTTACAAATGATTTCGCTCATTCACAATAAAAAATGTCTACTTGCATTTGTATATACGATATATTTCATCAATCATGAAAGCTATAAACATGTTTTATTAGCCAGTGAATGCCACAACGCCTTACTGGATAAAAAGCTCCAACTGTAGTGCCCAGCATTGGGTCTTTGTAGCCCCACAACAATTCCTTAACAGTCCTGTTCTGGAAAAGCGAGGCGTTGGCGCGCATGATGAGCAAGTTTGCAAATTTATGATCTAGTAAGCTGTAAACACCCTGGAAGAGAAGAAAATAAAGTTCAAGCTGATCGCAGCATGTGCATGGAAACATAACCTGTCATAAACAATAATGAAAAAATTCTTGGAATTAACAACACTAATAAAATGTATTTGCATTTATTATCTCTAAAGTACTCTTATCTGACTAACATCACCTGCAGTTATGAATATAATCTATGTACTGTAAATGGATGAAGTCATGATCATGCAGCAGTATTGCTTAGATTTTCACATAAGTGCTGTGCTGTACTCTTGACAGATAATCACAGATATCAACATTTGATCAATGATATGACAAACTTTAACTTGACTTGCTTACACAGCTGTCAAAAAATGCTGAAGCAATGATTTCAATATCAAGGGACAGCAACCTTAGAGTAAAACTGTAATATTGTGACAATTTATAATAAGCGTTTCATATTTTTATACTTTAATATGTCATTTATTTGAACATTTAACTCTGATAGCAGAGCTGAAATTTAAGGCTTGAGGAATATTCATCACATTAACTTGTCATGGAGGAAATAAAAAACAGACAAAGAGAAGGACAGAAGGGCGAGAAAGATGGCAAGAGATGGTTGTGGAAATACATACTGCTACAGCTAGATTGATCGATGTGAATACGTCCTCCTCTGTGCCGATGGACATGCTAGGCTGAAAGATGGCTCCCGCTGGCAGCACAAAGGACACAGTGTAGTTATCACTGAAGGTGATATTTGTTTTGGGGATGTAACGTGTTCTAGAGGACAACAGAGAGCATGAAAGCAGATTAGACCACAAAAAAATACATAAAATACTTAAAATTGCAGACAAAAAGGGTTAGGTGGTGTTTACTGGTCATATACTGTAGCAGAGAAAGGCTATCAGTAATATATAACAGAAATGCCATGCCAGGTAGATTATAAATAATCACTGGTAACTAAGTCAGTTGAATTCTCTTATATATAGCCATGCACAGATTTTTTGAGTAGCATGAAACTGAAAAAAAGTTTTTTTTTGTTAGTTTTGGTTTGAGTTACAACAACATTACCTTAGTAAAACCATGTTTTTGTGCATTTATACATGTGAAGACAACTAGATAACAAATTAATTAGCTAGGTAATATGTGCAAGCTAGATAAAAAAAACATTTAATTAGCTAGCTAATATGTGCATAGTAACATGTGCATTGATTAAACAATCATCCGGCCATATAATCTGATTAAATGTTAACAAACTGTATCAGCAATCATAAATCAAAGTAGAAATATAACGGTGTGCAAGTTTGCATTTCTATCGTCATTAAAACGGCAACATCGTCCTATGTTTTGAGCATTTTACAAAGTTTGTTGTATCTATATGGGCGCTTAGTTTTTTCTGTTTTAAAATACGTTTGGCCAAAATCTCTTATGAATATGAATTGCGACTGTCTGCACGGGCTGTTTAAGTGTAGGCTATTAACTAAGATGGCAAATCCTAGCCCTCTGTCTCGGGTCGCACCTGTCTCACACCTCAAATACATCAAATATGAGCCTTTACAGACACAGTGTTTCTGGCGTAAAGAAAACGCTGTACTTATTCATACAAGATATTTACAGTTGCAAGACTTTGTTCAAGGGCTGCGCAGGGTTGCCAGTTTTTCACAATAAAACCTGCTTAATTGCTCTTCAAAACTAGCCCAAAGGCATTTTGAGGAGAGTTCACTATTAAAAAATCGAGTATGAAGTGATAAAATACTATTTATATTGCAGGGGCTAAATATCATGTTAATGAGGTCCCACAACTCACATACACGAAAAACATTACGCAGACATGGCAACACAGCCAAAAAAGGCCATGTGTATGTATATATAAACACATATATACATATATATATATATAACTTCAGATCATGACAGGCATAAGAAAGTAACATTTGCCTTAATTAGAAAAGCATCATCCCATCAGATAAATTTTGGCTTATCATCACACAGCAATTAAATGTCAACAGTATAAAACTTTTGAACAAGCTTGAAACACTATTGTCTATTTTTAAGTCTCAGAAGTAGGTAAAAATGGCCTATACTTGGCAAATAACTGATGCTTTGGGATTCTTTCTGTTTTATTTCAGAGAGTTTACAGGGAGAGAGACGGGGCTGTTTCTGAGTAGCTCAAAAGAGTGCATTTGCTGGATTTTACTTTGTTTACATGAGGATATGAAATATGAAAATATTTATTTATATAATAAGTTTTACCTGTATGTGTACGGTCCTTTCTGCACCAGAACAGGTTTGGCCCCTTCGCTCAAAACCTCATGAGGGTTCTCCACGTTAAAAATCCAAAACTGCCTGTACATCGGCGTGTCTACAGACGTCCAGGTGTCAAATGCTAAAGTCCCGTTTTCCAACACTGTTTCCTTTACAGACATAAAACATGCACGTGTCAGATACTTTTTAAATCACATTGTGTACTTCTGTAAAATTCAAAATGGGGTAGGCTGGGGCAAGTTGTCACAATCCACTCAATATATTTCTCAATACGGTGTTATTGTAAGACAGTTTCTGTATAGGCACACACCTTTAAATCTACAATAATGCTGCTGAACATTCCCAACTATTTATCTAAATATAGAAATGGAGCTCATTTAACACACACTGTCATTGACCTTGACATCATGAGGCAAGTCGAGAACCTGCTTAAATAAATTAAATATAATTGCTACCTAACACATACAACTCATTTTTATGTGTAATGTATTAGATGCCCTTTAAAGGCTTTTCAGCGAAACATAAAGAGTTTATTAAAGAACAAAACATGTACAATTCTAATCAATAAATACGTATTAATTCGTGTGACAACTTGCCCCAACAATCTATTTATTAAAGAAAATGCCCTTGACCCATAAACCCCATTTTATTTAATCTCATACATCATTGATAGCACGTTGTACCCTGCTGTTCCTAAATTATTTAGAATATTTCTTCACAGCAACTTCATCGTTGTACTGTAACGTTACATACCTATCTGCAAATGCATGTGCGCCGAATATTGATATAATAAGACGACGACTTACCTTGTTCACGGTGTTTTCAATGAACATGTTGCCCACAGGGATGAGAATCCCTCCCAGCAAGGCGATCACGGCGCCCAGCACGACTCCCGTGATGAGCCCGCATCTCAGATCACAGCAGGTCATGATGGCGAGCAGCAGCCTGGACCAACACTGACCGGCGGCGCGTAAGGTGCGAGCATGAGGTCGTCCTGGGAATTATGTAAGTTCCAGGGATCGAAGGTTGTAGAGGAGGAGATTTAAGACTGGATTGCTGCGCATCACACCCGGAGACCCTCGTTAAGACAGTTATCTGAGCGCGATAACGCACTGCTGGGCGGGGAGCGGGCGCGCAACGCACGGCATTTAAAAGCCAAGGCCAATGTCACTATCAGACGAGAGTTGAGCTTTAGCACATTAAGACTTTGAAATATCTTATCGACTTGAGAGCCTCGGAAAAAAGAAAGTAACAAATAGAAAAGGGGAAAGTAATTTCTTAATTAAAAATAGCAGTGAATGCAATATATTTGAATACATTATTATTGAATGTTGATTCTAATTTACTTTTGAACATTCCATAATAATTATCTCACAGCGTAATTTCTCACAAAATAGAAAATAAATAGGAGTGAACGGAATATCGCTAAAGCTGCAATTTACCAATCAGAATCAAGCACTTCAGGCGGTCGCAAGTACTGTACAATGTACAGTTCGCATGTATACGGTGAATGCTCCAGCTGACCAATCATAATCAAGCAATCTAGGCAACCATGTGATATAGAAAACATTTTTTAAAAACCACCCAAAACATTCCATTTAGAATAGAAAACAGAACATCAGAACACTCATTGTCCCAAATGACCAATCAGAATCAAGCGCTTCATATTGCTTAGTAAAGCATGTTAATTCCCTGACATTTTAAATGCTATTATATTTACAAACTATAGCTCAGATAATGGGCATATCAAATAATAAACCAATAAAAAGTTCAAGGGTTGTTTTTATTAGTGCGCTGCATAAGTGGAATATTTTGTATTATTGCAGCCCCCCCTCCTCTCTCTCTCTCTCTCTCTCTGTGTGTGTTATAACGAGAGAATTGTATTTAAATGTTTTCTCTGAGTAATGTTATTAGAGTGAAGTTTTAGCATGTACTGTCCTCTAGTGTTCGTGGGTTTCAGTTCGTCTGCGAGACTGCAGTGCGCTGATGGTTCCTGACACGGCTGTCAGAATAAATTAAGACACTGCAGCTAATTGTAGATTCGGGGTTACCTTTCTGGCAATACACATAAAAAGGACAGCTTGAAGGCACTTAGTTGCTTTAGAGGAACGGCCTAATACATTTATCTAAATACGAATATAAACAAATGCACATATTAATACTAATAATAATACTTTATTTTTGAAATCGTGCAGAATAAATTTGAATAAACTCGTTTTTCACATAAAAGCATATGAGCTTCGTGTCTGCTAATTAAGCTAAGCCAACGCAAGTTTCTATATACAGGGCACTAGAGGGCAGTGTTCAACTACTGGTGTCAATTTAGTGGCTAGTTTTACAATATTTTGCGTGAATTTTCCAGGCTACTGTTGCCTGACGTTACAGTAAACGGGGCAGGAATTATTGCAATTTTCAGAATCACAATGTAAATGCAGTCTGCATCCGTATCTGTATTACAGTAGAGAATATTTGAGATCAAGGTCTTATTTGTTAATGTTATCATTTAATATGTAATAATGTCTTTTAAAATCAGCTACAATTATATATATATATATATATTTTTTTTTATGTTAGCTCCCAGTGCACTGATGTAAATATTAGTGTTCTAAAAATGTAGCCTATTTGTAAACGTTGAAATTTGCATTACCTAGATTAATAAATGCTGTAATATAATTAACTAATATAATTACAACAAATAAAGTGCTGTAAAGTGTCATATTTCTGTAAAACAAAATATAGTGTCGATTAAAGCCTTATTTATGATAGACCATAAAAGAAAAACAAAAAACAGGATTTTACTCAAAAATGTAGCAGATTTTTTCTTAAGCATATTAACTAATTTGACAAAAGTCACCCAAAATGTAATTAATAACAGTTTTTTTTTATTGTCTCATCACCTGGCTCGTGTCCTTACTTAACTGTAAGACAGTAACATACTTTGCATACAAGCTGTACTAGCCTCATGTGACATGTAAATGTGTGGTTGCAGTGTTGTAACCCTTGGAGATCCAATGCAAATGCCCACGCCAAGCAGTTGTGTTTTCCCAGTAGCAACTGGGAGGTCTGAGGTCACCGTCTGATTTATCTGCTTTAACCTCACAGTCATGCTTGCATATTAAAAGGCTGATCCTCGACCGAGGAGTGATGGTGTAATGATTTTTAAGGCTCTTTCTGCGAGCTATACTGGATTGTCAACAGTGTTGATGTTGCAGTGAGGTGTGGTCACAGTTCGTTTGACCTTGGAACATATGGTCTGTTGTGACACTGGCATCATCTGTGATCATGAACCTGAAAAAACACAACTGGGACGCTGCGATGAATAGAACAGAATAGAATAAAAGTAAACCAATACGTGATCATGCGCCATAAAATGGATAAACATGTATGCAAGAACATGCATAAAAATACTACACTCATAAATGTATTTATTAATTTAAAAAGTGCAAAGACAGTTATTTAATATATTTTAACATCGTACAGCAACTGCTGCCTATTTACGTACAATATATTAATGTATTTTTACATATATTTATGTAAAATAACAGAAAATGTACTGGCAGCTCATTAAATAATTATCCATTGATTTTATGGACACTTTTCTTCACTTTAAAACACAATGCAATGAAGTCGTAAATTCAAAATACTGGTAAAACACCTGTAAATAATACCGGGGGAAAAAATTCAAACTATTAATATAAAAAACCAAATGCAACAAAATTTATATTTGCATCATTATTGTATTTTTTAAAAATACTGTAAGTTCTCATATTTCTAGCAAATCTTCTCATTTGGAGATATACCATCACTTTTAAAGAGCGAGTTTTAATGTTCTAGCTCCAAGAGGCCTACAAAGGAGGATTTTGTGATTTGGTCCCATTTACCTTTTTCCCAGCAAGCACTGGAGCATCAATAATTAATATGACTGCATTGTTTGACCCCTTGCCGCATTTATTTACACTGTTGTTGATTTAGTTGCCATGTTTAGTTTACGTTCTCTTGTCAGTTTGATTACTGTTACCCTTGTTATGTTTCACGTATTAAAACCTAAGGCCTGATTGTAGTAGATTTAAGTTATTGTTTTTTTGTTGTTTGTGGGAGTGTGTGTTTACATGTAATAGTGTTAACGCTTTAATTCCATAAACCACGACATACAAATAGTAGCAAAAAATATCAGAAGGAACACTGACTTGAGCATGTTTTGCTTCGCTTTTTTTAAATAAAGTAATTGCTAATGCAACCTTTTTACATTAAAATTAATCATTGATAGGTTACCTAATTGTGTACTTAAACAGCAGAGAGTTACTCATCCTAATTCATTACATACCTTTGTATCCAAGTAATATGACATTTTTAAGATGAATTTGTTCAGACACAGTTTAACTCTTGTCATATTTTACCATCATTTTCAAAACTTTAGCTTCAACTTATGATAATGTGCAAAAGTGTCCAAATAACTTTTGGTTTTGACTGTGTAAAGGTAAAAATCTCCCAAAAAAGGCTCCCATTCATCTAATTCATTCACAGGCCAGAAGAGCAAAGCAGCAGTACGTCGGCACAAGGAGATGCTCGCCTCCATCATTCAAGATGCTGAGGCCAAACGCGCGCCCCCGGATGGAGACGTGGACGCGCCTGCCTGAACGCGAACAGGAAGCAGCGCGTGCCCGTGAACACTGACGCGCAGGGGAACGGCTCGCGACGCGTTTACGGACCTTTTTTCATCCCTTTGAAGACATTAACGGTGAAAAAACGGGGGCTAACGGAACGGTCTCGATCCAAAGAGGCAAGAGGTAGACCTTATCCTCTTCTTTAGATTTTCAAGTGCCTCTTTTGCGCTCGGTTCTTGGTTTTTCTTTTCTAAAGAAGGGCGTGTGGTTTTCCGGAGAGAGAGCTGGTGCATGTTGAATACTGCGCGTGAGATTTAAACGGTTCGGATCGTCGCGAGGATGGGCTGCACGTTAAGCACCGAGGATAAGGCGGCGGTGGAGAGGAGTAAAATGATCGACAGAAACCTGAGAGATGACGGAGAGAAAGCGGCCAGAGAGGTCAAACTCCTGCTGCTCGGTAAGAAACAATTCAACATATAGCTACGAGAGGCCTAAACTGTCCCGTTTCTTTGTTATAACTGCACTACACAGTCCGTAAAACTCTATTACGCTGTAGTTACCGTTAAAAAGTGACGGAAAGTTGGGTTGTGTAACGTTACGTTAGTACTACTCTTTTGATGTCCACCCTTTAGGATACTCAACCCGTTAGCTTTTATAGTTTTATTATGCTTATATGTCTTTTTATCTTTCATAGCTGTCGAGATAGTCGACGTTTTACTCTGTTCAGAATCATTATTAATTATTAATAACAGAACATTTGGACTGAAGGAATTATTGATCGTCCCAATAGGCTAAATGGCCACAAAGTAACCGAGAGCTGTCATAGAAAACTGTCGCAATGCACTCAAAACAAACCCATACACACATTATGCGACGGACTGGAAGCTGAAAGGAGAGGTTGAAATGGATGGAAAGGCAGTTTTTAAAGGGTCCTTTGGTAATGAGCTGCTGCGGTGATGATGGTTTCACATGTAGGAGGGGTCTGACAATGGCGACCTGTTGCTTCATTCTGCTCTTATTGTGAAATGATGGTAGATCATGATGTCTCGCGCAACTGAGCATTGTTTCCTGAAATGTCACATGTGTTTCAGTCAGCACACAGATGATTAATTAAATCAACATTTGAGATTAACCACTGCATGTTCTGGTTCATGATAGATGAAGGCAAGGCTTGTGTTTGAATGGGGGGTGTTTGTGGGTGACTTCTGGGATACTGTAGCAAACCCTAATTCATACCCATAACCAACCAAGTGTCTATCCGAACTAATCCTAAACTGTACTCATAACTGTCCAACTCCTGCCCATGAATCAAATATAAGGACTGTAAGAGACTTTTAAGCCTGCCATCTTTGGCCAGAATTTTGAGCGGATAAAGTACATAACCAATAATTTCCCTTTAACAATTATATAAAAAGATGTCTGAAAATGTACAGCAATACATTTTTATATTTTTTCTATATTAAATGAAGGTAAACCTAAAGAAATGTACATTTGACAATGCAGCATTACATGTCAGAAAATGTTAATTGATAAAAATTTTAAATGTTCAAAATAAATTGTAAAAGTAAATAGTATATAAAAAGTATATAGTAAAAATTTCATTTTATAAAAATTATATATATATATACAAATAATGAAATGGTTCAAAAGTGGTTTGTTTTAGTATAACCTTAGAATACCATAATAAATTTAAATAATAAAGCAATCCAATGTATAATTGACAGTAAGGGCTTAATACTATAAAAAAAAAATTCATTTAGTGTTTTTAGCTTGTTTATGTTCATATAAAAATATGCCATATAGTTGCTTCACACAATGGTATAAACATCATTCAAATTCTAATAATCATAATTAATAATCGCAATTATAATATTAAAGGAAAAATCAACAATTATGATTTTTATCATAATTGCGCAGTCCTAATGCACACACACATATAAAATATAAATATTATTCTAATGATTATTAAATGTATTAAATTAGTAAATTAGTTATCTGCTCTAAAATATCACTTTACTAAAAGGCATTTTTATGATTTGGGTATAAAATAGCAGTATTGTTTATACCAGTCAGGCTAGCATAATAGAAACAACTGAATTAAAAGAAACATTTATCTGTTTTCATCTCTTAGGCACAATAAACATAATTCAGCCAATAGTAGTGGGATGTATTCGAGGGCTACAGGATAATAGTGAGTGTGAAAAAGCAAAAAAAGATGACTAGATATCATACTGATTGCAACAGATAAATCATTTCTCGAAGTGTGTCTGCTGCATTAATCTTTAATTTTATGTTCAAGCCGTACTGTCTGCAGTCATCCTGACCTCAGTACACACTGCTTCCACCGAGATGTTAGCTAGATGGTATCTCAAATGCTGCCACTCGTCTCCAGGCAACACGCAGACGCACACAGACACACAAACTCAATGTGTTCAAATTACCCATAACAGTGGCACCAACGGAGTCTGGTGAAAGGAAGGAACCCACACACACACTCACTCACTCTCTCTCTCATAGCATTAAATATGGAGAGCCTCTTTGCTTTGCTGACATGACCAGCACATGGAGGGGTTGGTGACTTCATGTGTTTGTCTACAACACAACCGTATCAGGCACTGGGGTCGTAGTAAAGCCTGTGAATATCTTGCTAGGGTTCATTGACACCTGACGTGGTTTATGAGCCTAAACACTCACACCATGAAGCAATCGCTCAACGTGCTGAATGTTTGGCTGGAATATGAGCATTTCAGTAAGCGGTTCAACTGTGATAAGATCCAATAATATTTTAAATCTAATCCATTAGAAAAAAAAAAGAGCAGCAAGATATGAGATTTTTTTGGCCAGTAATCTTGCAGATTTATATGAACGTAATTCATCATACATGCATAACACATTTGCACAAGATTTGGGGTGAATACGATTTTCTTTTTTGGTGTCAATCCTCATATCCAAATTAGATGGTCAATGGTGGTCAATATATTGTTGATTTACATAGCTCTTTGGAATATTTGTCACTATTAACTAGTTGCTTATTAGCATGCCTATTGATAACATATTTCGTCTGTTTATTAGCACTTATAAAGCACATATTCTGCTTCTCTAATCCTACTAACACCTAAACTTAACAGCTACTTTACTAACTATTAATAAGCAGCAAATTACTTTATTGAGGCAAAAGTTAATGTTTTTTTTAATAGCAAGAACTGGACCTTAAAATAAAGTGACATTGTTTAATAATCATTAATATTTAAAAATAAATAAAATGTTTTGCGATGTTGATCAGCTGACTGTACATTATAGTTTTTAGGTTAAATTATATACCCTGGTAATGATCGGTTTATTAGGACAGTATTTTCTCCAAATATTCGAAAACAAAATAAATTATTCCATTTAAAAAAACAAAACAAAGGTTATTCCCTTACCAAGGCTGGGTGTTTACAGAAAATCAAAATTAGTGTTCAGAAGCTGAGTGAGTACAGCTTTTGGCAGATGATTTTGGCTGAAAATTTCAAATTAGCTAAAAGCTGACCGATTGATTTTTTTCTGGCTCATATGTATCATTCTATCACTAATCGTCAGTGATTTTTTCCCAGTTGGTGTATTTGGTTGCTTTTCATTAGATGTTGTTTTAGCAGCTTTTGGCAGGAAATGGCTAGTGTTTGCGCACCATAGAGATCGGGGTGTGGCATGTTGCGGATCATAACCTGAAGCTTGTGTGTGATAACCCGACTGATTGCTGGACAGCTGGTCTCAGCAGAGGTGTGTGTGCAGTGTTCGGAGCTACGGGGGTGAAAACAAACTGACTGGGCCTAATGTTGCAGCACTAATGTCTGCAAACCATGTAAACCTCAGACCATTTTTCTCCTGATCACTCTCACACACATACTGCAGTGATGCATCAACATACACTTAAATATCCCATTTAATGAAAAGCACAAGAAATCGAGAAGTACCTTTAGGGCAGAAACTATCAGTCATGAAAAAGCTTTTTCAACCTGAATTTTTGCAAAGTTAGTGTATGGTGTTATTATCTGTTATAGAGTAGTTATATGTGTGGGTGAGTGAAAGCATAGATCTGTTTTTGGCGCGTCATGGTTTTTTAGAGGCTTTGATGTGCATACCGTTCAAATTCCATCGAAGGGAAAGTTCAGAGGTCAGTTCAATGAATGAACATCAACACTACAACATATGAGTGTTTTGCACTTGCGCACTATTGTAATGCTTTTTCAAGTCACCACAGAATCAAAACCGCCCCGATGTTTAATCAAACACCAAAAGGAAATGCTTGGAAAGAATGTCAGTGATGGACAGCCTCGGTAACCACTGAATTCTACTGGATTTTGTGTTCACTTTCTCCAGTTTTGTAGGCCTAAAAAAATAAGCATGTTCATTTGAGCATTGTGTACAGTTATCAAAACAATGCAACAAAAGAAGACATGACCTTTAGATATAAAGGATAGATGACTGCAATAAATAAATAAATATATAAAATATATAGGCTAACATACATATATGATTATACAAATATAAATATATACATGTAAATATTTTCTAAATATATTTGGTGTATGGGTGTATTTATAAACATAATAAATATATATAGTAGACACATATTATGTAAACACTTATTTTTGATTCGATAAATTGCAATTAATCATCATGAACAACACAATGTATATATTATATATATATATATAAATAGCATAAACGCAAAATTGTTTACATAAAATAAAACAATAAATATTTTTTATTGAACAAATTGGCATACTAATCTGTGATACTGCCTTGAAAATACTTAATATAAAAATATATTATTAAACATGCTTCTTTTTTATTGTAGTTTGGAAGTAAAATCATTATTAGATTTACTGTTAGGTGTGAATTTTTTTATGATTAAATTACAGAAAACGGATTAATTTTTAAAGTGATTTAGTAACTTCCCATTTAGTATTCTAAGCTACTGTAACGCAGTCTTTGTAAAATCACTTTTAAGTCTATTCCTTACCTACTCAAGTCCCATCCTATTTTTTTTTTCTCTTTGAAAAGCCAGTTTAACACAGAGAGCCATCACATTTTGACTTAAAGGTTAAACCAAACCCTGTTTTTGAATGAAAAAGCCAGAGAATTCCTGCGAGCGTCAGCTGTTTGTTGTGTCAGTGTGTTTTGTGAGGTGTGAATTTAATGGAAGATGTTTTGGGAATACCAAATGAGATTGTTAATCCTCATTAGGTGTTTACGCGCTCAAATTAGTGTGTGCGTCATTATTTTATTTGGCTCCAAAAGAACTAACTGTTTATCTTGGGTCATCTATGTAACTCTTCATCTCAGAAATGCGCGTGTATGCGTCTTATGGCTCTGTCTTTCTCGCTGTCGCTCCCCTGGATGGGTGCACTGATAAGTCCCTTCGGGCTACAGGCCTCTGTGGTGAGACATAATTAAAATAATGTGTCCTCTCTATTGCTCTTCTCTTCCTTCTCAAGGAGTCTCTCCAATTACAGGTGTCTGCTCATCTACGTCCCTGCCAGGTCAATGTTTACATTGAGCTATTACCAAAAGTAATAGACTAGTGCTTTAGGATTTAAAGGAAAAGTGTCATTTTTTTCCCATTTAGTTGTTACAAATATATTTTTTAACCCAAATCACCTGTTTGTAAATACCATAGCTCCGTGGTGCTTTCAAAATATTGCTCTGTTTAAGTAGTAAACTTATGATTTGACCAGTGGTGTGAGTTTGGGGCGGGGCTATCTGTTTTTCAACCAATGGTCGACAAGGTGCTGGTCAGAATGTTTTACAATTGGCCTGCCAGTGTTTTCAAAAATGCTAAATTAAGATTAGTATGTATAATTGGTCATTAATAGTTAGAATGATAGTTGTGAAGTTTAGGTATTGGTAGAAACAGAATATGGTCATGTAGACTATGTTCCGCATTTATAAGTTTTAATAAACAACCAATTTGTTGATAATAGGCATGCTAATCAGCAACTGTGAAAATTGTCGCCTATTCTAAAGTGCTATCATAATTTTACTTTAACTAGTATCAAAATTGACAGGTTTAATCTGCATCCAAGAAAATCATCACAGAAAACTGAAATTTACAGTACATAAAGATGCAAATGCTCACCCAAAACAAAGTCTTGTTCATTTTTGCAATTCTGTTTCATTACAAGGTCATCTTTCCAAAATTGCCAGTGAAACGTCTGGTTTAACAGATCTCACCTGCAAAAACAAGATGTGAAAATGTATCTGCACGTAAGGTTCATTAGACTTGTGTAATGTAATACGGAGCGTGTGTTTGCTGTAATCTAATAAGACCGGGCAGTGCGACAAAGGATTGCATTAGATTTGTCACATGGTGTCAGTGTATTGAGACACGTTGGAGTTGTGTTTCACAGATAGGGCAGTGTTGCAAGCCTGTTTTCGATTGTTAACTGTACAAAAATAAGGAGAGGGATCCTCAGAGGTTCAGAAAGTAGTGGTCATTACGTCAGCGGTTCCCCCTTAAAATTAATATTCTGTCATCATTTAATCTCCTTCATGTTTTTCCAAACCTATGAGATTCCTGATGCACACAATAGAAGATATTGAGAAAAAGCAGTCACTGGTAACCACTTGCTTCCATATGGAAAAACAATACTATGCAAGCCGATGGCTACCAGCAATTATACATTTATCAAAATATATATATGTATATATATATATTGTATTGTATTGAATTTGTATTGAAAGTTTGTTTATGGAAGATGGCGATTGTGAAACGTGACAAACTTTAATCCCGCTACAAAGCTATTCATAAAACTTAAAAATAAAAATAAAACTGATTAGTAGAATAATCAAAGGAAAAGTGCTCATGATTTCTCTCAACACTGAGTGGCTTACATAATCACATGGGACCTGAAAAGAGCAGATGTACTTTAATGATGCCTGAGGTGAAATGCAGTGTATGCATAATAAAGAAAGAGGAGAGAAGATAATGTTTTTCTTCACACAAAAGAAGATAAACAAGCATAACAAGTGCTCTAAATAAAACCACCAAATTCAGTCTTAATCATTACCAGCGCATATTTTATTTGAAATCATTTACATACACGGAACAAACGAGATAAAGTTAATTAAAGTAAATGTACGCTAATTGTCTACAGTATATGGCACATAAAATGCAAATTTTTCCTGTTTTTTATATTTAAATTAAACATAATTACGTTTATAGCTAGTTGGTGATTTACCAGTGTTAAAGGGTTAGTGAAATGTTTAAAATGTTTTCATTAATTACTTACCCTCATGTCCATGGGACATCAGTGGATCAACTTCAGTTTTGCAACGCAAGGAGAGTACTTTTTTTGTGGAAAGAAAAAAAAAAATAACATAATTTTCTCTATCCATTTATCTCCCGCGACTTACGTCTTCCGCCATTTTAGAGAGTATCTCAATGCACCGTATAAGCAAGCTTTACCGTAATCAGCCTTGTTTACATCCGGCTGAAAGCACACGCATGTGCGTAATATGCGGCTTTATGCCTAGAAGAAAGCGTACGCTTTCACAGTAATGTTCTCTAAAATGGCGGAAGTCATAGGAGAAGAATGGTTGAGTTACTAATTATTAAGAATCAGGAAATTAGGGATGTGTTGAGGCAAATGTTGTATTTAATGGTTTGTTGACCGAAATCAATTGTTACTTTATTTTATACATTGGAAGAGAATATTTTTAATAGTAGCCGAAATGCAAAGATGCTTCATTGTCTTTTATAGAATATATATTATAACTAAAGTTCATAGTATTTCAATGCTTTTTACAATACAAGAGGTTTCCAAGGCAATGTAAATGTGTTAGCCGAAATCTTGCACTCAACTGATCCTTAAAAGCATTGAAGAGACTTTTTTAATGCTAATTTTTTCAATTCATTTTGGGGTGAAATATCACCTAAAATGTCTCTATGAGACACACCCAAAAAGGAAACGGCAATTTCAGCATGTGTTGACATTTGTTTATCACACCTCAGCAGGCTTGCTCAAGCTGTACCAACAACTTTTACCTAATTTGTAAGCTTACAAGGTGCTGGAGTGTGTCATGATGGGTGTTTGCCTGTGAGGAATTGCTTGGGTCATTCAGTTCACCAAAGTTTGGTGTAGTCATTTAGTACCATGCAGATAAATGTCTAACCAAGTAACCAAAGCTTTTATGATGCTTCCTCTTATTTGGAATATAAATGTAGTCAAAAATGCACAGACTAAAATCTTCTACTTGAAGTAAATGACAACAAATGTCAAGAAATCATTCCCTCAGTTCCCTTAATTTAAACCCACATATATTGACATCAAGACCCTTTCTTGCCAAAAATGACAATCCAACAGAAGAAGTTTATCTGCCACAATGAAATGACACACACTTTATTTGCACAATCAGCAGGAAGCCAAGATACAAACAGGGATAATCATGCCTTACTGGAAACGCATGCATATGAGCGATACAAACTGCAGAGCTCCTTTTCTCTGGCATGCGCCCATCAGGTATCTGAGCCCTCTTTGGCAGCATGTCCTCAGAAACAGGGCCAGTTGCTATGGCAGTGTGACGTAGAGTTCGTACTCGAGCATGCGCGTGTGCAGATGCATGCGTTTGCGTGCACGATCACATGTGTGAAATTGTGCCACGGCTAACAGTTCATTTTCACGAATAGAAACAGGCTCGCACCTTGTTTCTCTAGTGGCACGTTTCTCTGTGTATGGTGGTTGCTTTATTAAGATCTCTCCCAGGTTGCTTTAGCCCTGGAGGGCTGTTTCCAGCACTGCTCATAACACAGTTTCTTGTTCGAAAAACATACACCTCTATTTTCCAATTCAGTGGTTTGATATTCCACCACAGCCTGTCGGAATTCTTCCGTTACAGGTGTAATAATGTTTTAGCTTTTAAAAACATGTGGATAGAAATTAAAAGTCTGTTTTGTTTTCCATGGCAGGAAGTGATTTTTCACACAGATACTAACAGGGAGCAAAACCCAGGGTGCGTTTTAACCACTGATCTATATAGAATGACTGGATAGCTCATGACGTCATAGAAGTGAAGCCACCGCGCCGCCATATTGGTATTC
>JAUCMT010000088.1:9411379-9422940 GCA_032357475.1 Enteromius thamalakanensis
ACCGATCCCTGTAGCGCAGACGTTGGAGCCCTCTGTAGGTAGGGAATAGTAAGATGGCGGATCGAACACTTCCGGTGACTTCACTGGCTGACGGCAGTTTAGAACGCAATGAGCGATCCAGTCATTATATATAGATCAGTGGTTTTAACCCACTTTTCATTTCTATTAATTTATTCAAAGATACAGTCAAATTTAATGAAATGAATTATAGTCAAGTTGTTATGGTATACTAAAAATACTAATATTAAAAGTCAAGTTTCAGTAATTGAAATAAAGCTAAACTTACATAAAATATCAAATGTTTTCTTGACTAAACTGACCATTTTAAATGAATGCACTTAAACGTAAACTGAAATAAAAATTAATTTAAACTATATAGAATTATTTACAAATTATATACATTTAAATATTGAACATCTTATATTAAATATAACACAACATAACCAAATCAAATTAAATTGAAAACTGAAAATATGAAACAAAAAAATGTGAAAAGTAAAAATGTAAATACTATAGTATAAATAGGTGTCCAAGAAAACAGATATCATACTGAAGAAACGGCTGACACAATTAAATAACTAAAAAGAAAATGTTAAAAGCATATGCTTTTTCTATTTTTACACTTTTAAATCCTGTATTCAGCAATATTATTTAAACTAATTTCATATACCTTCGTGTGTTGTGTCCAATTTCTGTCCACAACGTGATGGTCTATTATTTGATTCTATTGTGCTGAAATGGGCGAAACCATTTTTCCACCCTCTTAAGCACTTAGAAGTTGATCGGTCACCATCCACTTACTTATGGTTTCCATTGTAACCCATAATAAGCTTATCAGATGCTGGTCTTTGATCAGGCTCTAAGCCTTGGGCAAAGAGCTGTACACACTTAACAACACATGACTGTGTGCTCTAAGCTCGTATTTGCCTGCATATTAATGGAATGCTCAGAATGTTCAATACTTTTGAAAGCACCTTGACCATTTAAACCTCCTAGCATTTGCCTAATGCAAGCAACAGTATCAGAAAGGAATGTGGTGTGGTGAATTTCCTCTGCTTAAAAGAGCATTTTCATTAGATATTGGTTGAACAAACAGATTGCCCCCTGTACCAAAATGGAGGATATTGAAAATTGAAGATATTTACAGTATAAAGGTTCTTTATTGGCATCTATGGTTGCTTAATGTTCTTCAAACACACACAAAAAAAAATTTCTTCTTGTGATATCAATGCAAAAACCTTATTTTTAAAGAGATAAAGACCACTAAATCTGTTTTACAAGTGCATTCAACTCTGTAGAGCTTTTCTGTTCAGATCAAGACACAAATAGCAGTCGAGTTTTCTGTCTCAATGCTAGGGAGCGATGTCCCAGTAGATAAGCTGTTTGGTTTAATTGGATTCTATAAGTGGAGCCATTATTGAATCAATCAATGCAGCAGTAGGAGCTGACAGAGTTTACCAGCAGTGCACATTTGTGAACATGCAAAGGACTGGACCAGTAGGTGTGGTCTAATGATTTTATCTATTCAGCTCATTATTTATTCACTCTTTTTTCTTCACAAATGGAAATGTTTAGCACAATGTTCACGCTGCTCTTTTCCATTTAATGAAAGTAGAGGTGGACTGCGACTGTCTGACTCCATGAACATTCTTTAAAAACAACTTCAAAAAAGATAGAATAGAATGACGTGAAGGAGTAAATGTGGGAGAATTGAAATGTTTGGATGTACTATCCCTTCAACCACCACTCTGAGAAGTTAATGTAATATTCATAGGCAATAATGAAAGCGTTAAAACGACTATGTACAACAACGTTCAGTGGCTTAGATCTTGTATTTTCAGAATCTTGTCTACATCGCTCTACAGGGTTTTAAAAATTCATGCAAGGGCTTCTCAGAAAACAAAGCAGCAAATTCAAACTTTCAAAGGCTTTCTTTTTTAATTTCCATTTGAATTTTCTGCCTTGTGGGGCTCATACATTAACTCGTTTTGTTATTCTTGAAATTCATTATGTCTAGACACTTGCGCTACTTGTATAGTTTGTAGAAATAAGCTAACTGTTACTCAACTGCTCTTTGACAGGTGCTGGGGAGTCTGGGAAGAGCACAATAGTCAAACAAATGAAGTAAGTGACTTGTTTTCATTTTCTACTCTACGCTTCAGTTTTATGCTGAATATTATTTATTGGTTACTCATATCTCTTTATATAGAATCATCCATGAGGCAGGCTACTCGGAGGAGGAGTGCAAACAGTACAAAGCGGTTGTCTACAGCAACACTATTCAGTCTATCATCGCCATCATTCGTGCCATGGGGCGACTCAAGATCGATTTCGGAGACGCAGCACGAGCGGTGAGTCACAGGATTGGTGGCCTGGTGCGCTTCATGTCGCCTACAGCCCACTTGTGTAGATTTACAGACACTGTAGGAATGTGAATGAACGGGAGAAACTGTAACGGTCCATATGGCAGCTGAAAGTTCAATTAAGTTAATTGCCTTTGATGATAAATGTTTCGCTCAGAAATTGAAATTGATTTGATGTTTAGAAATGCATTAGTAAAAGAAATACTTCAATGACAGACTTAGCTAAGGCATTATAGAATGAACAAAGCATTTCTGATGCAGTGCAACGAAATTAGTCTGGTTAAGTTTTTAGTCAAGTTTTATTCCCATCTCATCGCACAAAGTCACATGGTGGAATTTATTTGGTATTTAAGTGTTTCCATAAAAAGTTAATCCTATTTAATTGTGCGTATATGTTTTTTATGTGCATTTTAAGAAATGTATGTGCATTTATCCAGCATTTTTTTTGCGATATTCCAATAACAGACAATTGGAAACACAGCTAGTGATTGAATCCATGGAAAAACTAAAATTTGCTGTTGTCCTTTTGTGTCTCAGGACGATGCGAGGCAGTTGTTTGTGTTGGCGGGCAGTGCTGAGGAGGGTTTCATGACAGCCGAGCTGGCCGGAGTGATAAAGCGTTTGTGGAAAGACGGAGGAGTGCAGGCCTGTTTCAGTCGATCCAGAGAGTACCAGCTCAATGATTCTGCAGCATAGTGGGTATCTTTGTCTTCCCGCACCCATTTAAGTCTCCATTCTGTTTTTCTGTCTCTCGCATATGTCCTCTGTTTCACTTTACACCACATCCTAACCAAGTGTGAAGCGATAAAGTACTGAGCCACACAGGAAAAAGAAAAATCACAACCAAAATGTAATATTTCAACTGGACAGCAACGGAAATTTCAGCATCTATGATAATGACCCTAGTAACCTGTGTCTCTTCTAGAGTTTTAGACTATATCACATAAGTTTGATATCTCAATACGATCTCAACTTTTCTAAACACAATCTTTAAATAAGTGTTTTTTATCATGTCACAGTATATTGCTCTCTTCGGAGCTGTTTCACGTTTCACCTAGTTGGGACAGAGATGAATCACCTTATATCTTTTTGTCCTCCACAACCATTCTTTATTTATCTTTCTTTATCTGTCTACCCCACATACTATCCTCCCTTTTCTATCTCTCTCAGCCTGTTCACCTTTTGGGGTGCTCAAGCGTTCATTCCCCCTTCTGTTTTCTAGTTCCCTCCCCTTCTGTTTTTCTCGTTCACTGAACATCAGCCTCTGCCAAAACAGCAAGTTCAAACAGCTTTATCCCCTACCCTGACTAACCATATCCAGACTCTCACTGTTGAGCCTTGAACGAGCTTGTCAATATTTGCCCCGCTGTAGCTGCCTGCTTACTAGAACATGCCGTTACCCTCAACTAGGAAAACCCGCCTGTCCGATACAGCCACACGTTTACCATGCTGAGAAAAATACACAGATGAAAGTGTGTCACATGCTACAGTTGAAGCATGCAAATATGTGTGGGTGAGTGTTAAAGTTTCATGTTGCATCAAACTGTTACTAAAAATAAAAAAGTTAAAGATAGCAATTACTGATAACAATTATGTAGTGTACTCTAAAATTCCTCTTTCTTTTAATCAAATAGTAATGCTGTTCTCGTACAACTGTCTATTAGACACAGTTGGCTTGTTAAGCATGAATGCCTTACCTCCTCCCCTCTGCTCAACATTCACATCGCACTTTAACAGGCCTCAGCACGCTTACGTCATTACGATGCAAGTGCAAAAAAACAGGAAGAAAAGCATTCTCGCGCAGCGCAATGGAGCCTGCTGTAATGGTAACTTTGTGGCTTATGATTTTTAGTGATCCTCTCACAAGTGTAATATGTTAAATAATCTATTGCTTTCGAGATCTGTAGTTAGTGCTCACACTATATGTGCTCTGAGGTCAACCCAACCAGTATTTGTCCCACCAACAAAAAGTATTTGTCACAATAGTCAAACATGCTCCATATTGGCTAGTGTGAGTACAATGAATAGAAATTCATATTGTTTTGTGGGACAAATACTTACAACCAGTTTTGTATTATTCTTTTTCCATTCATTCATGTTCTAAACACTTGTCCTATGGTACATACAGAATTTCAGGCATCTACTGTATGTACAAGTATTTTTATTAGGAGGTTCTTTTTTAATAACTTAAATACAATAACTAGGCTAAATGAGCGATTAAAGTAAAAAAACAAAGATTATGAATATTTAATATTATTGTGGTCACTATTTATTTTATTAACAAACCATTAACTAAATAATGTCCTAATGTGCTGCTTATTAATAGTTAGTGGGGTAGTTGTTAGGTTTTTGTATTGGGTAAGATTAGGGATGTAGAATATGGTCATACAGGATATGTGCTTTAAGTACTAATAAACAGCCAACATGTCAATAATAAGCATGCTAATAAGCAACTAGTTAATCATGAGATTTGGTCCCTATATTACAGTGTTAACATTATTAGTAGTAGTAATATCGGAATCATAAAATGTAAAAAAAAAAAAAAAGGAATATTGATTTGTATTATTTTAGCATTTTGTTAGGACATAATACTAGAATAATACAAGTCAATATTAATTATAATAACTATTTATTATTATATAAACTATTCTATACTATATATAATACTATTTATTACAGAAACTATTAATAACGGATCGTTAGTATAGCGAGAGTTGGACCTTAAAATATAGTGACATTTTAAAAAGATGTACAGTTTGATAAAACTACGGTATTATCCGTTCTTTCCAGTATTGAATGGCACATTTGAGTATTGAAACTATCTATAGCTACTGTTCTGTTCTCTTGTTTTTTTTCTTATGGGGGAAGATTCCAAGACTGCCTTCTCTTTTACAAATGCATTTGAATGTGTTTTACAATTCATGTAAAATGCAAAGCTTCTTTTAGAAAGGTGTTTGCATCAGAAACATGACCGTGGGTAAGTGGGCCACAAATAGGTTGTGGAACAGAGCTTCTATGCAAATTTGTGTGTGTGTGGTAGATGTCTCATTTGTTTATTTGGGAGTGTGTAACGGGGTTTAGCTTTTGTTTACGCTGTTACTAAGCATGACCAAATCGTTAGGTGAACTGTGGCCTCTCTCACACCATTTTAGTCAGGGCTGTGAACATCATATGAAGTGGGCAGTTGGCAGACATTACTGCACACTGTTTGTCTTTCAGGACTGTTGTGTGATTGTTTGAGCGGCCTTGTATGTGAAAGTGTATAAAAATCCAGTCTACCCTTGTTCCAATCTCGTGATAAACCCTGGCAGGCCAAGAGATTTACCTAAACTGCAAGTTCATTAAGTAACTCTTTCCTTCCTGTTTTATCGTCACAGCTACCTGAATGATTTAGACAGGATATCGCAGGCCACCTACATACCCACTCAACAGGATGTGCTGAGGACCCGAGTCAAAACCACAGGCATTGTCGAGACACACTTCACTTTCAAAGACCTCCACTTCAAGTAAGCACTTCAGGTTGCTTTAGTCCAAAACTGCCATAAATATATATTCTCGGCTAGTCTTATTTCAACCCAAAGTCACAAGAAAATGTATTTTGCACAAAATCTACTTCATTAAGGAACTATTTTTGATCCATTTCTCAAAATGCAAAAAAATATCATTAATAAAATAAGAAAATATGGTTACACTTTTACACTATTAACTATGACTTCCCCTTAATTAATTCCCAGTTTGCTGCTTATTAATAGTTAGTAAGGTAGTTAAGTTCAGGCATTAGGAATGTTGAATAATACATTAATATGTACTTAATTACTACTAATAAATGGCTAAAATTCTAGTAATATGCATGCTAATAATCAACTAAATTCTTACCAAAAATATGATTTATTTTAACCATTTCATAATATTTGTATTGAGTTTTGTTGTTAAATCTTGGTAGGCTGTGCAAATGCTGTGTGCAATCATGTGCAAGAATGATAGAAAAGAGAAGCAGAGAGAGACAAATAGGGAAGCGTCACTCTCAAACTGGTTTGCAGTCTGATTCAGGCAGGAAGAGGAAGTACATATTGTCAGTTTCTCTGCCCATTTTTAGCAATGTTAAAAAGACATATGATTGTCCAACTGGATATTTGTTTACATGCTCTGCATTTGTAAGCTTATTACAGCATCAAAGCAGTAGCTTCGCAAAATGCTAACACCAAACTCAACGCAAACGCAATTTTAAGTTGAGTCTACACTATTTTTGAAGGGCACACACAGAATTACAGTCTATGTATCAATCATTTCTGTGGTTTCATTTCAGCGCCTGCTCCCTTAATAACTTAGCAAGGCAGCTCACTAGTTTGGAACAGACTTACAGAAACTTGATAAGCATTTTAAAATGTCATGTATTTCAGGATGTTTGATGTCGGGGGTCAAAGATCGGAGAGGAAAAAATGGATTCACTGTTTTGAAGGTGTAACTGCTATCATCTTCTGTGTGGCACTGAGCGATTATGACCTGGTGCTGGCCGAAGATGAAGAGATGGTATGAAAATACTCCATTATTTAAAAAAATAAATAAATACAGAAATAGGTGTGTATTGGGTGAGTGGGGGGTAAGTTAAGCCTGACTCTTGCATTTATCAAATAATCCATGTCAACGTGATATTGATTTAGTTAGAGTCCTACTTTATTAAGGGTCCACGTGTATTGATTGATTTAATGGTAAATGGCAGAGGGCTGAAGCACATCTCCCCCAGTCTATATTCCATAAATCAAGCTTTTGAGCTGTGTTGAAAGGCAACTCGATACAAAGCTTGGCATGCAGTCATTAAATGATTGCTGAGTGGACCTTGCATATTATTGTATAATACAGCATGGAGTTTAAAGATACTTCCAAGCCAAGATGCTCAATCAACACCCATTTTCTATTTCCCTTAAATCCTTATTTCTTATATTCCATCAACTCGTTTGTCTTTCTGCAGAACCGAATGCATGAGAGCATGAAGCTGTTTGACAGCATCTGCAACAACAAGTGGTTCACAGACACCTCCATCATTCTGTTCCTCAATAAAAAGGATCTGTTTGAGGAGAAAATCAAAAAGAGCCCGCTCACCATCTGCTACCCAGAATACGCAGGTCAGACTCCAATACTGGATTTTACACACACACACACACACACTATGTATATAACCTAAAATAAAGTGCTGCAGTGTTATTTTAGTACCACTGATATATTAATATATTTTGTTTGGAAACGCTTTGGAATAGGCAACAATTATTCATTATTAACTATGACCCTTCACATATTCCAATTTTGCTGTTTATTAATAAGTATGGTAGTTGTTAAGTAGGGATATAGAATAAGGTATTAAGAGTACGGCAGTAATGCATGCTTAATAAATGGCTAGTATTCTAGTAATATGTATGCTAATAAGCAACTATTAAGAGATCTTAAAATTAAGTGTTACTTTTTTTTAGGTTTTTTTTATATTAGATTTTTTGGAACTTTCTATTTCAATTAAATGGTTAAATCTGAGGAATTTTGGATTTTGTCATTTTCATTATTATTATTATTATATTTTTTATATACATTTTAAAATGATGTTTAATTGCAATTATAGTTAAAGTGGTAGTTTTTTATGGTTTTGTTTAGATTCAGTTGGTGTCATGGTGTCATATTATTTCCACCCTGTTGCATAAAACTTGTAATTTTAGAAATCAAGACAGCATACTTAGCAATACTTATAACAGCACTCACAAAAAATGCTGGGTTAAAAACCACCCAACTCGGGTCATTTAGCAATCCAGCTATTGGTAAATATTGGGCAGAGAAGATGCTGTGTTATTTTGAACCAACTGGTTGGGTTCAATGTTTTACTAAACATGCTGAGTTGTTTTCTATTGTTTAATAAATATAATATTGTTGGCTTAAAGTGACCCAGCAGCTTAGTTACAGTAAAGCTACCCAGCACCTGGGGAAATTTTTTTTAAAACAACCCAATATTATAATCAAACTGGCTGTACCTAGCATTTGTGTAAAAAAAAATAATATTAACAACCCAGGATTTTGGTTTTGTGGTCCAGGGTCACATATAATGTATGAACTGTTAAGGGGAAAAAAATCACAACCTTAATCATCGTTACTGAAGGAAAAAAATATTCTTTATATATTGCATTGTTATTTCATGCCACAGGAACAAGTGACATCCCTTCCCCATATGAAAATATTTCCTGTCCATCTCACAGGGTCAAATACATATGAGGAGGCTGCCGCCTACATTCAGTGTCAGTTTGAAGATCTGAATAAGCGGAAAGATACCAAGGAGATCTACACCCACTTCACCTGCGCCACCGACACCAAGAACGTGCAGTTTGTCTTTGACGCAGTGACCGATGTCATCATCAAGAACAACCTGAAGGACTGCGGACTCTTCTAGAAGCTGGCCTGTATCTGGTGAGTATCTTAATGTCGCGTGTGTCATGTTGGCATACTGGGAATGCGGTTTGTGTTCATATTCAAAACAATAAATGTTTATAATGCGACTGAAGTCACATACTTGCCCTGGCGCCATCAGGGAACAAACACTACAAACCAAATGTGTGTTTAAAGGTGATGTGTGTAGTTGATTTGTTGTTTTTGTGAAGTATTAGCATCTTTGAGTGAGTTTAGGGTGGGAATTCCTCCTTAGGGGCAATAAGTTTTGAAACAGCTTTCAGATGATAAAAAGGGCACTTATGTAAGATTTCCGTTTCAAATAAATTCTATTTATAAAACGAATCCTAAAGAAAAAAGTATTTTTGTTTTCAACCCCGAATGCAATAAAGAATAAAAGAAAGAGGATCATGTTACCCTGAAGACTGTTAATGGCTTTTAATAAAATTCTGAGAGAATTAATTATGTTTTAAAATATATAAACACAAGAATACATTAAAATGTTCAAATATTAAAAACAAAAATATAATAGTATTTTTTATGTATTTTTTGAATCCGAAAAATATGGGGAAATGCATCCTTGAGGAGCATAAAATCTTACCCTTGACAAACTTTTAAATTCTAGTATTTCCATAATCATAACATTATACCAATTCATTGAAATTAAGCATTTAACTAAATATTTTGCTCCAGAAAAAAAAAAAACTTAATATGTTGTGTATATTTATCAATGATTCCTGCCCGTATAAACAAATTTACTGACATGAATTAAAAGCTTCAGCTACCTTATTAAATATTAATAAATAAGCAAAGTAGGAATTAATTTAGAGAAAAGATGTAATTAACACAGTAAACAAGTGTTATCAAAGCTGCTTTCAAGGAAAGTATGCTTCAGTTGGCTTGTCTGTTAAAAGAGTGTAGCCATTACTTGTTTAAAATCCAAATATTGTATTGTTTATTGCAAAAACTGGTGCAAAGATTCCACATTTAAATCGTGATGTTATATGCTGAGGGTGCATTAAGTATTTTATTCTGAATGACAATGAAGTAACATTTATTTCATTTTTATTTTCCTTTTTAGGTGCAATTGAAGCCAGTTTTGATGTGCATTTTTTGGAGAAAGATTGCAAGACCAAGTACGGAGAAAATTGGTCTTGGACCAGTGCTGTACATTACGCCACTTTGTCAGCTTTATTTATGGTTTTTCGTCTCTGAAAATTTTAAACCGTAGCATTTAAAAATGAATTGTGTCGAATGTTCGTACAGTCTTTGCTGTTGCAGCCATGTTGTTTACTTTTTACCCTGACAAAATTTCTTTTTAAATGAGGAATTTCTTTTTATTTTGTTTTCTTGCATCACAGGAGTTCCCTTTTACTTGTAAAACGTTACACTTGTGTATTTTTTTTTTTTTTTTTTTTTTTTTTTTTTTGCCTTTGCAGCTGTTGCTATGGGGAGAGAGGAAAATTGTGCTTCTCCATCTGGTTTGTTGGTTCTCGTGCCTTCGCATGCGTTTCTGCGGTCTTTGTCCATTTGCTTGGGTTTGCCTGCTGATTATCTCTCCAACCTCAAAAAATTTCATACTGTATGTTACTAATCTGAGAGCACAAATCCTCATATGCATTGAATGTGAGCGTGTGTGAGAGAGTGTATGTGTGTGTGTCTGTTTGCGCGTGTATGTATATATATACATATATATATATATATATATAAGATGCCGATGCATTGAAAGCTAATGGTTAACACAGTGAGCGGTGGTCCAATCCTTCTGGGTCTCCATGGCAACAAGAGTAGACCAAACAGCCACTTCAGATGGAGATGAGTCCTGTTCAGCTGTCAAGCGCTGAGATGCTCCGCACACAGGACTTGAAATCTGTCTCTCAAGCACCTGTCATCAGACACTGGCCGCCATTTTAATGGCTTACCGCTCTGAGAATTATGCGCCATCGAGAGACGAAGAGACTGAGAAGGGGTTGGGATTTCATAAAAAAAAAAACCCAATATGATAATGTCTGCAAACAAACATTTGAGGCAAGCGATACTGTTGGTTGATTTTAAAGAAAACTGCCACCTCTGTCTGTGTGTTCTCCATATTGGGGGAACATTTGTACACTCATTTCCCTTATTTTGCTAATAAAAAGCATTTACTTCCTGAGTTATATATGTTTGTAGCCTTTGTCACCCTCACCGGCTTGAGAAAGGAATTCATGTATGATATGTAGAGAAAGGATTAACAAATATACTGCAACAAGCCTGGTGTAAAAAACAAATCCACAATATAAATGTGCATTTGATTCTGCACCAGAAAGTATTGTGAATAGGAATTTGTTCTTCAAAATGGATTATCTTATATAATAGTTGGCAGCAAGGCAGATGACTAATTTTTGGAACAGAACTAGTTCTGCTAGTGGTTTGTGGAGTCTCTGGGATGTCTATATAATCAAAGACTCTAGATATACAAAGACAGTTCACTCCTACTACTTGAATGGGAGAAATGGGTGACATCAAATAAGTCCCAACTTCTAAGTGAAAGAGATACTCACTGACTGTTAAAGTCATTGCATCACACACACAGACATACATATATATATATATATATACCGTTCAAAAGTTTTAGAACAGTAAGATATTTAATGGTTATTAAAGATGTTTCTTCTGCTCATCAAGCCTGCATTTATTATATTAAAAATCCAGAAAAAACTAGTATTGTGAAATATTATTTCAATTTAAAATAACTGTTTTCTGTGTGAATATATTTTAAAATGTAATTTATTCCTGTGA